>SNQN01000362.1:41123-65893 GCA_008642245.1 Bassia scoparia | reverse complement strand
TGTGTGTTAGAGGAGATGAAATCCATCGTTCATAAAACATAGCTTAATAACTATGTATCTTATGCAGTTAGTGAATTCTTAACACTTTAAAACCAAGATTAATTCATTTGATAAAACAATAACAATACTCACCATTCTCAGTTATGTACAACTCAGGATTACCATACTTGTTCTTCACATGAAGTAGCAATTGCCTAAGTCCCTCCGATAATCAAATATATCATCTCGTCCTTTTGCTTGAGCACCAAGCTTGTTCCCTTACATCATCTGAAGTGAACCGTCAAAAAATTAAACATTATTAGCATTGAATTAACTGATAATCAATCAATCAAACATTAGTCTCGTAATGATTCGATGTAACCTCATAAGATTCAAGCAAGTAAATAATCCAAGTACTAAACATACTGTATGTGAGCCTCGTAAGGATAGTGATTTTACTGCCAGTGCCTCAATTTGTAACTTTGCTGGAAGAATCTTGAAGTGTAAAAACATCAGTGCTATCATTACCTTGATGCAGATAAGTTGGCTTCCCTGGTTTGCACTCCTGAGAGTCACTGACAGCCTGGCTGCATGATTTTAGATGAAATGTCAGAAACACAGGCCCAAACGTGTGCTCTTCCCCTCCATCAAAACACCACCACCATCCACACACAGACCCACCCCCCACCCCCGCCCCCAAAAAAAATGCGCAGGAATTGCCATCCGAATAATGTAAAATGATAAGTAATAATGTGCACATTCATTTCGGTTCAAATTTAAGTTAACAGTGCATCATACTATCAGCTCCTTCAACTTTCATACAATCAATCGATAACCCTGCATCATACTATCAGCAAAAAACTCAAAGACTTGATGCAATACTAAAAAGTTTCTATTCATTGGACAAATAACAAACATACTTAGTATCAACTATTCTCCAAACCCTAACAAACTAAAAAATCATCGTCATTTGATATGCCTTCATCACTAAAAACACCTTTGCCCTTAATCAACCAGTCACATTCTAAAATATGATACAAAGCCAGTTTTTTCCCTTCCCTCCACCACCTCTAATACATTCTTTTTATACTCTTATCAAACTTTCACTATGATGTACTTCGTACAAAACAATTGCATTAACATAACGGAGTACAAGAAAAGCTCTATCAAACTAAGTTCCAAATATGCAATAACCCGAGTATCTCACCCTACTTAAACGAACATGAGCTGAGCTTAGCAAAGCTCGGTCTCAACTCAACCGATAATCACCCCTACTCACAACAATTATAAAATTCCAACAATAATTTCAATGCCGTTCATCACACAATCAGCTTTCATCTATGCTTATCCCGTATTACTTTCAAGGACTACACATGCAAGAAGTATGTTGTATAAAAAACTTAGAACAACTACTATCACAATGTTGCAAAAAATCAGTAACTATGAATGAGATTAATTCAAAGTTCACCACTCCAATTAAAAATCTCGAATGAAAACTCACAAAATTCAAGGTAAATAGCTGAAATTGAAGTAAAAAAAACAACAAATTTAGAAAAAAAAAAAGGAAAAAACGAACCTGCTGAACAAAAAATTGCGTGCATAACAACAAGAATGGCGAACAAGTAATGGCGGTGAAAAGATAACATACTCAAGAACATCTCTTAACTCTTTGAGTCACCATCTGCGAAACTCTCCTGAACCCTAATAACAGTATAATAACAGTATACTAACAGATGAAATTAATCAAGGCAAATTAAGCAAGAATACAGAATTAGAGCAAGAATGATAGACATGATAGGAATTAGAGCAAGAATGGCGAACAAAGTAATGGCGGCGGTGGTTGGAGCAAATGGAGCAGTCGCGGGTGGCTGGAAGGGTTGAAGGATTTCGGGAATTGATTGGAGCAGTGGGGGAAGCAGTGGTGGTTGGAGCAGCAGAAGCGCGGCGCGGCGTTGTCGGAAGCAGCAACGACGCGGTGGTCGGAGCAGCAGCGGTGGTTCGTTGGAGCAGCCGCCGGGGTGTGTCGTGAATTGGAGAATGAAGGTTTTTGGGTTTGGGTGGTGTCGTGATTCGTGAATTGGGGAATAAATAATGCCTTTTTTTTTTCTTTGTTGTTTAATTGCTCATGTGTCATACAAGTAAAAGCTCCAGTTTTTATTTCACTGGTGCTTTTGTCACTAAAAGCTCCAGTTATTTAAAAAATTGGAGCTTTTATTATATTATAAAAAATAGAATAACATAAAAGCTCCAAGCTTTAAAAAAACTGGAGCTTTTGTGAAGACGCTTTGCATGTTTTTGAACTAACCTTTTCTTTGCTTTTGATGAAAGTTCGACCGAGTTCCAGTTTCGAGGACGAAACTTTTTCTAAGGGGGTAAGGATGTAATACCCCGTGTTTTTAAAATTTAATAAATTAATATCAGAGTTTAAATTAGCTTTACAAATTTATATTTTTCAAAAGTTTACAGATTTTAAGAGTCCAATTATTTCAATAAAGTTAAAACTATTTTTTTTAAACAAAGGTAAAATATTATTTTCTAAATTTTAGCCTAATTATTTTCTACTATCTATGCCTAGTTAATTAATTTATTCTATGACATATTTAGAGGCCTAAATATCTTCTAATAAAATGAATATTCTATTCTCAAAAGAAAAGAGAAAATAAAAGGAAAAAGAAGCAGTATTCATCTTCCCTAACAAAAGTTGTATTCATTTCTTCAAGAAATCAGCATGCGTATCATCTCATCATGCTCCAACATCCATCATCACCATCTTCATCTCCTTCCACCTGTATGGCAACAATCCAAACACCATCATAAGCTTTCTCCTCCATACAATCAACCTCTCAAGCCAGCCAATCAACTCCAAACTTCAAATAAATTAATCAACAAATTCATCTATAAATAGCACTCAATTCATTCTGATTTCTCACTCCAATCTACTCTAATCCCATTCTTAATCAATTGTTTCATTCTCATAAAAATTTCCAAATCAATTTCTTTTTCTTTCCCCTTTTTTCTTCCTTTCTTCCTTGTTGCTCCGCCCAACTCCGGCGACTCCGGCAAGCTTGCAGCCAACTGCGCCGCCGCCTCCACCGCCCTCCTCCTTTCTCCTCTCTCTCTCCTCGCCCCAGCCGCAGCGGCCGCCACCACTGCTACCGTTGTTGCTGCGTGCTGCTGTTGTTGTTGTGGCGTATTGCTGCTACTGTTGATGCGTCGTTGCCGTTGTTGCTGCCGTGGTGGGCTGTTGCCGCTGCACCGCCACTCCACTCCTCCCCCCTCTCTCTCTCTCTCTTCTGTCGTTGCTGCTGCCCTGCTTCCTCCCTCCTCTGTTTTTCTTCCCCTATTCTTGCTCACTTCGTAAGTTCAAACAACTTCGTTTTTCTATTCTGCCTTATTAGTAATAATATATATAGTATATATGTATGTACTTGCTTTTATTATTATTATTATTATTATTATTATTATTATTATTATTATTATTATTATTANCTCTCTCTCTCTCTTCTGTCGTTGCTGCTGCCCTGCTTCCTCCCTCCTCTGTTTTTCTTCCCCTATTCTTGCTCACTTCGTAAGTTCAAACAACTTCGTTTTTCTATTCTGCCTTATTAGTAATAATATATATAGTATATATGTATGTACTTGCTTTTATTATTATTATTATTATTATTATTATTATTATTATTGTTGTTGTTTTATTTTGCTACTAATATTATTACTCTATTATTATTATTATTATTATTATTATTATTATTATTATTATTATTATTATTATTTTGCCACTATCAAAATTTATTTTAATACTAATATTCCTATGACTAATAATACTTATAAACTTATAATCCTCTTAGTAAGTAGTAAAAGTGTTTTAAAGGATTTTATAAAATGAAAGGCTATACTTATGTTTATGGAGTAATCAAGGTTATAATAATATGAGTTATATTATTAATTAATCAAGTTATTAATATTATAATATTTTACCATCAAAGATAAAGTAGTTCTCGGAGCTCATGAAGAACGATTCATCAAAAGTAAGGATTGATTGCTAACGACGGATCGAGGTAACATCTATTGCTAGCACCTACGATCCCCAATTATAAATGTGTTTATGAAATTGATTTACGAATATGGAAATGGTTTATTTAAATGCTATTATTRTCGATTGGATTGTGGGAATTAATCATGATTTGATTTGAAGAACGATAGCTATATAATATTGATTTCAATTGTGCTTTTATGAAAGAACGATTATTTTGACGAAACTTTATGATCCAAGTTTTATGATGTTAAACCATGACAAGTTCACGTTTAATGTTTAAAAGTAACAAAACATGATAAAAGAAAAGTGAAAGACATCGAGGACCGTTCTGTGCGTTTTATTCCCCAGGCACCTTGATTTATTAAGGCCCGGTCTGTGTGGATTTATGTTTACTCCCCAGGCACCTTGACTCGTCGAGGCCCGATCTGTTGATAGGCTTGTCGCGTACCTATCAAAAATACCTATTAAGACTAACCTGCAGCTAGTGGTAACAGGATCGTATCCACAAGGAAACAACTACTACTGATTAATTGAATAAAAGCATCTAAACTAARAAGAGAAAAGTTGGTTTGTGATTATGGTTAACTAGAACTAATGACTACGATTAACAAAAGGGATTAAACTATATAATTAAAGAATCTAGAGCTATGGTTCACTATAGCAGTAATTAACAGCAAATTGGCATCAACAATTCATAACATGGCATAATCAAAACAGGGATCAAAGCTCTCCGAACATCAATTGAAACCATAGAACTACTCCTAACCGTATCTCTTCGACCCTAGGAAAGTCTCGGTTTTACCTTATGATGTTATCTTGTTCTAAGTCTCAATCGCTAGAGCTAGAGACTGTGTGAACTAATCAGATTAAGCCAATTAAGCGGGCCCTACGTCTAAATTGATAAACATGAAAAAAATCTAATAGGCGAATTTGATAGAAAGCCAAGCCAATGATATTAAATCAAAACCAATTATAAAATCAATCATATTGCTACTATATCCCCAATTCGCTCTAGAAATTAGACTACTCGCTCATAATTAAATTAAAACATAATGATTGCCAATTGGAAAGACAATTAAACAAGTGATAGGAACAATTAAAACAACAATAATAAAACCCTAAAACAATTAAAGACAATAATCAAGCAGTATCAACAATTGAAACAATAAGAAAAAGACGAATTAAAGAAGAAATTAATACCAAAAGAATGATTCAATAATGAATGATTGAAAATTCATATTTTTCTATCAAAGCCAAACTAGGTTCCACATACGTTCAAATATTGCATCCTCTCTCCTTATTCACTGATCTACAAAAACTAATGAGTAGCAATAAAAGTATTTACTATAATTAGGACTTTTCTCCTCCTTAACATACTCTTTTTTCTCAAATTAAAAACCTCTCCAAAACCACCCTCCTATCCCTCAATAAATCATTCCTAAGAAGAGAATGAATTCAACGGCACAAAAGTATCGACCCTGACCGATCGGTCATAATAAGTCAAACCGGCATGCTGGTTGTCAGTTCTATCCGTCCGAGCAACTTGCTCGTCCCGTTTGACCCCAGTTACATTCTTCGTTTCGCTAGGCTCATATGAGTTTCGCCTCAAGCCTGCATCTTTATCTCGAGCTCTGCTTGTCAAATTAGAGCATATGAACCTATCTCAAATCGAACGCTTCTCAGGAAGTCTGAGGCTTTCCATATGTAACCTTGAAAATACACACAAATAATACGATTCACGAAACCCTATGACTACTGACCAAAAGATGAGCACTATGTCCATAGCGCTCCCACCTCTAGCTCCTCGCTACTCCTCACTCAAAGCTCGCTGTACTCTAATCAGCCCCAGACATCATCCAAAAGCCATCTCTGAACAAAATCCCTGAAGTGACAGTAATCAAAACACACTAAACGCATAATAATTAGAGCAAACAAGCCTTTAGGCAGGACTCCAAAACTTCATCTAAAGAAGCACCAAGACTCATGAATGCAGGGGAATCTCAGTGCATGCACAAATAAATCAATACAATTACTCATTGCTAGTGCTCTGGTTTTATGTTATTGCGCCAGCACCTTGATTTAACAAGGCCGGTTCTTGTGTGGTTATGTAATAACGATGTCGTGCATGCACCTTTAATGTTACGTCTTAAGACGTTTATGGTAGGAGACGTCCTACATATGTTATGCTCGCAGCACCTTGATATAAATAAATAAAATGGAAAAAGTAAAGAGAATTGTTATAATGATGCTTATAATAATGTTATAACGTTTATGTTTCAATTCATGTTATGTTTGATGCTTGCATTATATTGAAGAGCGAGCTTTTATGAAATGATTTAAGTTTTACTCAATGCCAAAGCTCTCCCTATTTTCAAACAAAATAGATTGAAATGAAGTTACGTTGTTAGGGTAGTATATTATTGAGCCTCAGCTCACATGTTGTTTTTGTTTTAGGTACGAAGAGGACAACAGGATGGATTAGTTGGTGAGAAGAACAACTAATTAGATCGCGCTTTTCGATTCAATAAGTAAACTCTACTTAGCTAACGGTGTACTAAACTCAGTTTTAAGTTTAGAATTATATGACTTGTATCCGACGATTTATCTATTTATCACCAAGGTTAATGTTTTATTAATCTCAATAGTTTTAATTATGAATTATGTGCCTTGCGTTTCTCCACTGAAAAACGCGCATGTTCCCGCTCCGACTAATCTAGGATTTCGCTGCTAGATTTAAGGCTAAATCAACTTAATAAAACGGTTAAAAGTCGCGGCGTGACAGAAGGATGCTGAAGGTTAGAACGTTTTCACCTAGTGCAAGTGCCTAGGTCAGAAAACAATCAAGCCGATGCATTTCCAAGTTGGCTAGCTCAGCTTTGGTGACTCTCAAGGTTAGTCTTTTGGGAAGTCAAAAAATCAACAAGTATAGATGAGCTAGACGAGTTCCACTACTAATAGGGGAAGCACTTGATGGATGAGATTATTGAGTTCAAACAAAACCGGAATTCTACCTCTTGATCCCAAAAAAGCTAAGTATGTGAAGCGGTGGGAACATGGTTCGTGTATTGGAATGGCCAACTCTTCAGAAGTCTTTCTCTCACCCCTTACTCAAATGCATCACTCCTGAGAAGGGGCAGAAGTAGGACGATATTCATTCAAGGCCAGTGTGGATCGCACATTGATGCAAGGTCTTTAGCTGAAAAAACCTTCGACGGACTACTACTGGCCAACCTTGAGAGAAGACGCTGCCAACTTAGTCAAAAGTGTCAAAAAGTGCCAAATCATTCCAACACTCATCAAACGACCAGCAAAACCTATTGTCTCCCGTGCTATCATCTTACCATTTGCTAAGTGGTGTTGTACGACTCCTTGGACCTTTTCCTCAAGCTCGGGGCAAAAGAATTCTTGATCGTGCAGTAGACTACTTCACCAAATGGGTGAAAAAGCCGAACCAATGGGAACATCAAAGTGCCCGATGTCCAAGGATTCTTGACTAGAAATATCATCACTCGTTACGGCGTGCCTCAATCCATCGTTTTCGACAATGGCCCTTAATTTGATTCAAACATCCTCACCAATTGGTCATCGCATCTAGGAATTACAACCCACTTTGCTTCCGTAGTACATCCCCAGGCTAATGGACAAGTTGAATCCTTCAACAAAATCATAAGCAATGGACTGAAGAAGGAGTTGGGCCATGCAAAGAGTCTATGGGTGGATGAGTCATATAATGTGCTATGGTCAATACGAACAACGGTGAAGAACTTAACGGGGGAGACTCCATTCACCCTTGTTTTTGGCTCAGACGCTGTATTGTCGATTGAGATGTATGAGCCAACTCTACAGGTCATGATGTACACCGAAGAAGGAAATTGGGAAGCCATAAAGTGTAATCTTGACCTCGTACCTGAAATCCGGGGCAACGCCCTCCTTTGCCAACAAATCTACAAGTTAAGGATGTCCCGAGAATATAACAAAAGAGTCAACCATAGGCCTCTCCAACTGGGAGACCTAGTGTTGAGAAAGATGGAATCCACCGGAAGGGCGAAGGAGGATGGCAAGTTGACCCCTAACTGGGAGGGATCGTATAAGATTTGTGAGGTGCTAAGGGATGACACGTTCAAGCTAGAAGACGGTCAGGTGCAACGGTTAACACACACATGGAACYCCGACAATCTCAGAAAATTCTATGTTTAAGAACACATTTATGAGTCGACCTGAAGGCGCCCGCTCATTCTAAGTCGAGCTGCCAAGCGTGCACTCGCATTGTRAAGGTTTAGTCGACCTGAAGCCACTCAATACTTGTAAATTTTGAAGTATCAAGATTGAATGAAAGCCTTCAATACTTTGAACTTCAATTTTGTGTTATCTTACAGGGGTAACTCCCCTCCTTGGACATAGAGTGAAATTCAAAGCGAAAACTCACACTCATGGCCAACCTCAAAACGAGACTAAATTGATAATTTGTTTGTTAAAATTAACCTAAAAACTCGACAAAATCTTTAACAAGTCATGTGCTTAGAAGTTTTTTGAACTTGGCCAAATTATCAAAGAAGGGCAAACGTCCCTGGATATGCGAAGGGAAAATGACCCTGGATAACCTGCGAAGGGCAAACGACCCTGGATAACGTGCGAAGAGCCATTYGTTCTGAAAAACGTGTGAAGAGCAAGTGACCCACATGATTGGCGAGATGCGAGCTCACCGTTTTGTAAAATCAACAAAGACTGACTCGTATTGAAAATTAAAATGTGCGAGGTGCGAGCTCACCGTTT
Organism: Bassia scoparia; assembly: GCA_008642245.1. Lineage (NCBI taxonomy): Eukaryota > Viridiplantae > Streptophyta > Magnoliopsida > Caryophyllales > Amaranthaceae > Bassia > Bassia scoparia. The sequence goes on along the minus strand of SNQN01000362.1, from coordinate 57,105 downwards.
TGTAAATTCAACAGAGATAGACTTGTACCATGCCATATAAAAGGGCAAGTGACCCAAGATACCCAAAAGAATAATACAAGTATAGCGCCTCAACCTGTCAAATGGGAAAAGTACCCATCGCCTTGCCTATTGTCTTGCCTACTGCCTAAAGTGTCAGTTGCGATGTGCGAGCTCACCGTTTTGTAAAAACGTTCCAAATTGGCTCACACACATTTGAAAACTAGGGCAAGTTGCGAGGTGCGAGGTCACCGTTTTGTAAAAACGTTCCAAATTGGCTCGCACACATCTGAAAACTAGGGCAAGCTGCGAGGTGCGAGCTCACCATTTTGTAAAATCGTTCCAAATTGTTTCTCACACATCTGCAAACCAGGGTAAGGTGTGAGGTGCGAGTTCATCGTTTTGAAAATTGATCAACTGAAGTTCGCACAATTGAAGCATATGAAGACAACTTGCGACTTACTTGACTTAATCTCCAAGTTAAAGGGCAATCAGTATGATTGATTGACTTGACACCACTACTAGGTCCCAAGTCAATCAATTCTTAYAATCTATAAACTTAGACATCTCGCACAAGCAAGAGTCCTCGCTGCCTAAGGGAAAGTCTGATCGCACATATATACTTAAGCTAAGTCTGGCTAAGAGTGTAAGAGTGTAGCCCATGCGACCAAGGAAGGACCCATGGACTACAGGGGCAAGTGTATCCAAGTGGAAAAAAGTGCGAAGTCCTATTGCGAGACAACAAAAGCGAAAATAAGGCGAGGAAATGTACTTAAAACATATCAGGGATGGCAAGAAGACTTTGATTAGATTTGAAAGTGGGAGTACAAGTCTTCCTAACAAAAGAATAATTGTTGTGCAAGGCTTAGTACTTATACATATTTAGCATACAAAAAAAGTACATCGCTAAGCTAGGCTGGGCAAAAGTTAAAGGGCGAAGAGAAGGGATCTTCAGCGAATGCGAACATCAGCATCCGCATCATTGACGTTCTCAATGTCGATGAGCTCGTCCTGGTCTTGCTCGTCTCCATCTTTYGAAGCATCGACATCGCCTTCTCCATCCTTGTTCACATCTTCCTTCTCGCCGCTGCTGCTGCTGCTTCATTTYCGAGGCTCGCCCTCGTTGTCTGAAGAAGAAGAACCAGTAGAAGGCGTTGAATTCGTTGAGTGTTCAGTGTCGACGTATATGTATTTGAAGTCCTTCTCTAGTATTGGAGGCCTTGGCTGGCCTCTCGGTGTCGGGCATTTGCTTGATGATGGTTGCAAGTCTCAACATAGTCCAACCTCTTCTCAAAGCAGCGACAGGATAACTCTTCTTCGTAGGAAGAGGTGTCAAGCTTCCTCCATCAATGTTCGCATCTCCTCGATACCTGAGTTTTTAGCCTCTGCGAACTTGATTTTTGTTCTTCTTCAGCTCTGCGAGCTCTCTATCTTGTTCTTCAGCAATAAGCGAAGCTTGCAAGCTCGTCTTGAACCTTTCCTTCTGCCTTCGCCATCGCCTCTTCCTCGACCTGAGGCATTGCCAGCTTTCAGCTTTTGCAGCTACTTCTTTGCTTATCCTCTCAAGCTACCGACGAGACTTGTTGACTGATCTCCTCCTTCTCAGCGATTCGACCAACATGTTTGGCGGGAGTTGTGCTTTTGGAGCAAAGAGGGCAGCTCTCCAGTGACTGGCATAAGTCGCCTTAACCGCATTTAAGTTGTGGCCAAGATATAGGTAGCCTTAGCATCATCCACCGTGATGGCGAATGTCTGCTGCTGGAGGTACTCCAATGACTCCTGTACACCAACTCTTTATCCTTGGCCTCGCGTTAGCCCTTCGCATGCATTCGCGACACCATCCAGTCGCACCATCACTTGAAGTAAAGTAGCGAAGCGATGTTTAGATTTTAAAATGGAAAAAAGTGCGAGAGAGGTATACTTAAGAAAAATAAAATGAAAACAAAGAAGGAAGACTTACATCAGCGAGCCCACTCATTGCTCGCTCACAACAACCAGCTGCATAGCCTGCGAGCTGTCCTTGTACTCCTGCTCGCACTATCATTTTCATTCCTCCATTACCACCACCATTTCTCTCTCCTCCTCCAATATCCACTCTCCTCCACCCATCCACCATATTCTCTCTCCTCCCAACCTCCATCTCCGGACCACTCTCCCTTACCATCCACCCCCATTTTCTCTTCCTCCCAACCACCATCTCCACCATTATTTCTCTCTCCTCCAACCACCATCTTCACCATTATTTTCTCTCTCCTTCCAACCATCATCTCATAGCTTCTCACAACCGCCATCCACACTATCTCCTCACCGGCAACATCTCATCGCCAATCTTCTCTCTCCTCACGCCAACGTCACCTTTTCCTCCTCACGGCCGACGACATATCCTCTCTCCTCAATGCACGATTTGAATTTTTGGTGTGGCCAACAGATCTGGGTTCGAGTGCGAGTTTTGAGTGGTGGTGTGAGAGTAGATCTGTTGTGGTGGTTGTTTGTTGATGTTTGGTGTTATGTGGTGGTGGTTTTGGTGTTCGCTAGTTGTGTATGTGTTGTCTCGTGGTTGCTTGTTGATAGTGGTCGTGGGTGGTGTTTTCGTTCAGGTGATTGCAACCCAAAATATGGTTCAATGATGCGGTGGTGGTGGACCGATTGGTGGTGATTCAGGCAGCAACTGTCATTCAGTGGTTGGTAGTGGTGTTTGTTGGGTGGTTAGTGGTTGCAGTTTGGTGTTCACTGGTTTTTTGTGGCGGAGGTTGCGTGTTGGTGTCAGTGTGTGGTGGAAGTTGTTTTGTCGGCTGTGGTTATGAAGTATGAATAGAAGTATTTGGTGGTTGGCCCCACCTTTGCTATATTAATTAATATCTTAATTAAAATTAATCACTTACCCTTATAGCCATTTAATCTTCCCATCGAAATTCCTCCTAGGAGTCCGTGTCGGCTACAAGTGTAGCGACTATTTCGAAACGGAGGAAGTATATTTTATTACTATAGTTTGTATGACTTGAAATTGGAAAYTGGATATATGGAAAATTGGTTTTTGGAAGATTATATTATTATGGAAAGATTTTATATTGGAAAATATATTGTATGGAAGGTTTTATTTTTGGAATTTTTTTTACTAGTAAAATATGGATTATCGATTATCATGAAAAGTATTTTTTATGGCAAGTAATTTGTACTTAGCATCTTTTGCTAATTCGTACCTTATTGTTTTGGTGTTTCACTCTATGGTAAATAGATGTGATATTTATATGCAGGATATGAGCTCAACATGTGGATGAGGAACAAGCTAAGTGAGATTCCACCTAGATCTAGGGTTTAGAATAATGGATATTAGTTTATTTTGTATTTTGGAAACAATTAAATATTTTGATTATTATTAATAAAAGAAAAAGATTTTCCGTTGCATTATTTTTGGAAATTGTTTTGGAAACCGTGTGTAATCACGTGGCGGTAATACGCTCAAGACTATCTCTACGATGTTTTGTACGGAGTATATATTTCCGTAGAGGGAGATTTGGGGGTGTTACACATATAACATAATTCTTAAAATAATATGATTAACTTATCTAGTTTATTGTTACGGCAGAAACATATGCTTTATAACTTATGATAAAATTCTCCATAATTCTCTTTTCTCTCTGAAATCTCTCTCTAAACCCTAAATTATTCTTTAGCCGAAGGGGCTACCATCATCTCTTTGATGGTGGTAAGCCCCAATTTTTCTTTCTACTGCTTTATTTTTTCTTATTTGTTTATGAATAGTCCTCCATTTTATCTCTTTATGAGAGTTTTATCTCCAATTTTTGAGTTTCTCTACTATCTCTTTATGAGAGTTTTATCCCTAATTTTTGGATTTATTATCATCTCCTTTTGTGAGAGTTTGGAGTTTAGTTTTCTTGTATTCCCTCACGGAAGATCAGATTATCTAGGGTTTCTAAATGTTTTCTCGGTTGAATAATGAAGATTTAGAGTTTCACAATCTTGGAAAGAATTCAGAAAATCACAAAGGTGTGATCATCCAAACAACTACGCATCAGCGGACGTTATGCCGAATCAGAGCGAACTCACAGATTGTATTGTTTTGAATGATGATTTTTATTAAGGCTATTTTAAATCGAAACTACGATGTAACTTGTTRTAAGGTGTTTTATATTTTTGTTGAATTTTTTGTTTTTTCTTCTATTGATTGTAATTGTCTTMTAACTATTTCATTCATAAATTCTTTTTCTTTCCGTCAAAAAAAACTTACCTAATTTATTACTATAGTCTATAGATGAATATCTAAAAAGTAAAGAAAAAAAAAAGTGAGTACTCAAAGGGTGAAAAGTGAAAACCCTCGAATGTCAGTACTCAATTGCTAGCTTAACTCTATTTACTCTCTAGCCAAAAAAAAACATTTCATTTTCTACTCGTGTAAACATTGGCAACGTTAGCGTGAGCAGGAAGTATCGAACTACAGTAGCTTCGTTGACGAAAGTGCCCTCACTGGACACAACTAATTTGACAGCGACATCAGTGACGGCTCCACGTCAACAAGGGGTAATAATGTAAATTCAATAGTAACTCCACCAAACAATAGACTATTGGAGAGCACCGACAGGGCCTTCCTACTCCCTCGCAAAGTGCTACCGACACTCACACATTTTTGCTAAAGTACAGACTGTCCCCAACATTATATTTTTAATCTTTTTTCTTAACAAACAATTTCAGAAATATCATCATGCATATGAGATTCAACATTATTCTAATCAAAATTTGATATTGCAAATTGTATTTTTAAACAGTAMATTGACATGACTTAATCACATCTCTTTCCATACCTTTACTCGACTTGTCTAAAATGGCAAATTATTTACTCCATATTAACATTTTATGATCACATTCAAAATGTGGAAAATTAAGTAGTTTTTGTGACAATATGAAATACTTTCACCAATTCCGTTATTATCATTAATATACCCAGTAGATAAGAGGAAATATTAAATTACGGTCTAAGTTAAGAAAATGGCTAGCTCATATTAAATTACCGGAAAACGGGTTATATTTTTTTTTTTTTGTAAAAATAAGTTTATATAATTTCATTTTTAAATCAATGTTAATGAAAATCAGTCTTATCTACAGAGTAATAATTTCACTAAATAATATCTATGATGAATTATACTTTGTATAACTCTTAGAGGCTTAGAGCTACTTATAAATAGTGTAGAATGAGAATATCATGACTCATGAGTATACATTTATCACACTAATCAATGTCACTAGTACATCGATCATTTTAATAATCGTGAGTTTTATCATAACTTCTTCCATTTTAAAAAAATGCATTGATCAATGTCACTAGTACATCGATCATTTTAATTATCGTGAGTTTTATCATAAATTCTTCCATTTTAAAAAATGCATTGAAAAGCTTACAATTGCATAAATTATTATTCGATAAATAATTATGTCTTTTAAAAATTCTTAACACATTTAATTTGTCATTAATGATTAATTAGTTATATTTAATACGTAACCTACAAAAATCATTTAAGCTAATGATATCTATAGTGAATTGAAAATGATTGAAAAACCCCAATAAGGGTTAAAGGTTTTAGAGTTGATTGCCAATCGTTCCACATAAATCAATAGAAAAGAATAATGTTGTATGCACAATAAATTGGAGAGAAATGACATTGTATACGGAGTATAAAGTTAATACTTTAATATAGTGTGTAGAATAATGAAAATTTAAAARGGAGTATGAAAATGGTTTACTTCCRAGCCATTCGAATCACTTAATGACTCTCCCATCTACGGAGAACCAAATTTCGGAGTAGTAATCTGTGTGTTGAGAAAGATTAATTTGTGACTACAAAAACATTCAAGTCTTAAATAAATATTCTCACACTAAAACTYTAAAATGAATATTTTACTTTTCACATATATTCTCATTTCACAATTGTTGTTGTAAAACCAATAGGGAGGAGTAATTYCGTAAGTTGGGTGGATTTTTAACCTCATTCTTTACTCCATTCCTAATGAAAAATTTATGGAAAACATTTCCAAAGGAAAATTTCATTAATTATTTAAATATATATGCATATTTTGATTTGCAATAAAATTAGGCTCGTTATAACCGTGACCAGTTAGAGGTCTCGTTGTAAATCTTTTATTCTCTTTATCTCAAATTAAATGCTTATATCCGTGATGAAAACTGTCTATACAAATATATTACGGAGCAGTTTATATTATTATCTAATCCTGTTTAATTTCATTATAAAAATGAACTTTTAATTGGGTTTTTTGACAATTTTTGTAAACAAAAAATAATACGGACTAAAAAAATCAATACATTTTACTGAGTACTTTGCGTAAAGCATGTAGCAATACAAACAAGATACACTTATGACTTATGTCATCAATTTGCATTATTACAATCATAATTAAATGATTAAGTTAAGCATTAGTAGCAACCTAAAATAATGAAGTAATGAACTGATAAAAACCCACTTAAAGGGCGAAAGCAAGTGTCCTTGTTCTTGTTCATATAGAAAGAGTAAGAGAGGAGAGAGAAAGTGTGAAGTCGAAGAAACAGGGGGCATATGATATGATATGCCCTTTTCATCACTTGATGTTTCTTCCAAATTGAGCAAATACCCAATTTAGATCTCCCCAAAATACCCCTGACCCACAAATATTTGAATCATTTTGGGTCGAATTTGGTGAGAAATTGATCAGCAATGGAGGCTACTGCTGGAATGGTTGCTGGATCTTACAATAGAAATGAACTTGTTAGGATTCGTCATGATAGTACTGATAGTGGGGTGAGTTGTCTTTTTCAAAGTTTTGATCTTGATTTGATCTGATTTGATTTTGTATCTTATTTCATATACTATGATATTATTTTGATGTTTACATTTATGTAGTATTAGATCTATTTGTTCAGTGATGTTATATTATAGTGGATTTGACTGAGATGGTGGTTAATTGATTGATAATGGTAAATTCATATCTTGATTATTCAGAGGAGTTGCTAGCATAACATACTGAAGATCATAGTTACTGACTTGCTGTAATGAGTGAAAGCTGATTTCTAATTATGTTCACTAAATTCGCTTGAGTAGTGATGCTTTAGGGTAGTGTAAATCACCAATTTAGTTGCTTGATTTTGCACAACATGAAATTTACAGGTGCGTGATTTGAGCATGATTTGTGTTATTGTGTATGAAGGTTGAGTACAATTATTGTAGTTTATTTTGCACTGCAACCAATTAGCTGAGTTAAAATGCGTGGCAGTTCGCGGTTTGTAGTAAAGTAAGGATCTTGAACTATATAGTTAGTGATCATGTCATTTGCACTTCAGTGTGAATTTTGTGATATCAAATAGGATGAATGACTACTATTTAGGGTGATGTCGGTTGATTCTTAACGTAGTCACGGATTACAGTTGGAGATGTATTTGAAATTTTACTCGAGAGATTGTTTGACAAGCAAGCACTCTTTTATTTCAGCCATTGCCGTTCCATCGCTAGTCTATGACTGAACAAATGAGACCTTTTTATTGAATGCCAATGTCATAACATGCTACTTAGTATTATCTTGTCAATATGTAAACTTTATATCTATATGTGTGAATTTTGTTAATTATGATCAGCGATTCACATTCAAATTGAATCTGATTCTGTTTTTGTATTTTTTTTTGGTGGGAAATTGCAGTCCAAACCTATGAAGAATTTGGATGGCCAAATCTGTCAGATCTGTGGTGATACTGTCGGACTTACATCAAATGGTGGTGTCTTTGTCGCCTGCAATGAATGTGCTTTTCCAGTTTGCAGGCCTTGTTATGAGTATGAGAGAAAAGATGGAAACCAGTGTTGTCCCCAGTGCAAGACTAAATACAAGAGGCACAAAGGTTTGTGCGGACTATTCTTGTTTTTCCTAATCCTTATTTTTCTATTATCAAATTGACAAATTCCTTTGCAGTAACACTGAGCTTTATTGATTAATCTAAGAACATATTTTTTACACCAGGGAGTCCTCGAGTGGAGGGAGATGATGATGAGGATGATGTTGATGATTTGGAAAATGAATTTGAATATGGTAGGGGAACCAGCAAAGCTAACCGTCAATGGCAGGGAGAAGATGTTGACCTCTCTTCATCTTCTAGGCATGAATCTCAGCCGATTCCCCTCCTTACCAATGGTCAAGTGGTAGGTTAAGAGTGCACTTTCTCTTCCTCAATTTGGCCTTATTGTTTCTTATCTCATCACTATACTTGAGTTGTCACATATATCCATCTACTATAATAATTGTGTATTTAGATTTTATATTGATGTTTAGGAAATGCTTATGTCTGGAAACACATTTCAGCTAAAAGTTCCAAAATACTGCTTATCTCTGGATACAATTCATTGCTACAAATAGAGTAATAGACTCATGAGTCAAGTCCTTGAGAAGCTCTGTCTGTCTAAGTGTCAGTAAATAAACTAGGTTTAATGCAGTATGATATATTCTTGACTCAATGTCTGGTGTTGTTAGAAATCTATTCTGATTCCACTGTTTGGTCAGAGGACCTTTGTTTATGCACTTGTATCCTTTTGTTGTCGTGATTTGATTGAAAAAGTAAAGATTATATCTGTGATTTTTGTATCACTGTTGGCTTGAATCCTTTGCTTGTCAATATTGAAATCTGTCATTGTTCCAGATTTCTGGGGAAATACCCAGTGCCACACCTGTCTCTTATACACATCTTCAATATTGAAATCTGTCATTGTTCCAGATTTCTGGGGAAATACCCAGTGCCACACCTGACAACCAATCGGTGAGAAGCACCTCAGGTCCTATAGGCCCAGAGAAGCGTGGTAACCACTCACTTCATTATATTGATCCAAGTCAACCAGGTAATATATTTTTTTTGCTGTTGTGTTATTAAAATTCTCTCTTTCGTATGCTTTATTTGTTTCTGATGCCACGAAGTATTTTGTAACAGTTCCTGTGAGAATTGTAGACCCCTCAAAGGACTTGAATTCTTATGGGCTTGGCAGTGTAGATTGGAAGGAAAGAGTTGAAAGTTGGAAACTAAAGCAGGATAAAAATATGACACAAATGGGAASTCGTTATACTGAAGGAAAAGGGGGTGATATGGAAGGCTCTGGTTCAAATGGTGAAGAACTTCAGATGTGAGCATCTGTCCTGCTCTTCGCTTAAATATACTTTCTTAATTTCTTTTCTTCTTTGTATCTACTCTTTTGGGTGGGTAATTGTTGTGCCTTGTGAGGAAACTTCTGAGAAAAATGTTTTCTGAAAGTTCATGATGGTTCTTGATTATGCTTTTCTTAAATATGAACATGAAACATCAACTTAAACACCTAATCTCTTTTTTGTAGGGCTGATGATGTGCGCCAACCTATGAGTCGTGTTGTCCCTATCCCTCCGGCTCATCTCACTCCTTATCGAGCTGTGATCATTCTTCGGCTGGTCATTTTGGCCTTCTTTTTGCAATATCGTATCACTCATCCTGTGAATGATGCCTATCCTCTCTGGCTCACATCAGTCATCTGTGAGATTTGGTTCGCAATGTCATGGATTTTGGATCAGTTTCCAAAATGGTATCCTATCAACCGCGAGACATACCTTGACAGGCTTGCATTCAGGTCAGTATGTTTTGCTTGTGTCATGGATGTCAAATTATCACATTAGTGACCACTGCGTTTTTTTTTWAAATTCTTTTCAACTGGGCATATTATGTTCATATAGTTTTTGTTGGGATAAAGCTGAACTTTAAAGTAATGCGTTCTTTGCTAGGCATGACCGCGAAGGAGAGCCYTCACAGTTGGCTCCTGTGGATGTCTTTGTCAGTACAGTGGATCCTATGAAGGAGCCACCTATCATTACAGCTAATACTGTGCTGTCCATTCTAGCAGTGGACTACCCAGTCGACAAAATTTCTTGCTATGTTTCAGATGATGGGTCAGCAATGCTGACCTTTGAGGGTCTTTCCGAGACTGCTGAGTTTGCAAGGAAATGGGTTCCATTCTGTAAGAAGTTTAATATTGAGCCAAGGGCTCCAGAGTTTTACTTCCAACAGAAGATTGATTACTTGAAAGACAAGATTCAACCTTCCTTTGTCAAAGAACGCAGAGCAATGAAGGTAAACAATATTTTTCTGTGCTTACTCATGATAGTATTAACTCTCAGGTAGATTTGGCCACTGACTGTTGGTCTTGCTGGATAATGATCCCATGTGAGCCTGGCTTGTACTGGTGCAAATGGCAGGTAGATTGTGGGTTGAGTTTTGAAAATATGATCTGGGCATGGACTGGTCCCCTTAACGCTTAGCATGTTGGTTTGTTTTTGTAAAGTGTTTTTGTTTTCATTTCAAATTTTAATCTTTATTTTTAAAATAAACTGAACAAAATGCCTTTGTCTATCTGGACCTGCCCTCTCCTAACGCTTGGCTTGTTAGTTTTCTCGGGTGGCAGCCAAATCTCTAATTGGCTCCTGACAATCATTAATTTTGGCCATGCTTTGCCCATGGAGACTGACATAGTATTTCCTAATTTTATGCAGAGGGAATATGAAGAATTTAAGGTCCGAATCAATGCCCTTGTTGCTAAAGCACAAAAAGTGCCCGAAGAAGGATGGACAATGCAAGATGGAACACCCTGGCCTGGAAATAACTCCAGGGACCATCCAGGAATGATTCAGGTAAGATTGTGATATTTCAATTTTAAGAAGTATTTTTATTTGGATTTTGTCTGCCTTCATTTCGTGATCTTTAAGTCCTTGCATTTCAGGTGTTTTTGGGTCACAGTGGAGGCCTAGACATGGATGGAAATGAATTGCCACGATTAGTTTATGTTTCTCGTGAGAAGAGACCTGGTTTCCAACATCACAAGAAAGCTGGTGCCATGAATGCTTTGGTGTGTATTTTCTAATGCTCTAATCTTTTGGGTCTTTACTCTTTTCCCTCTTTTCCTTTTGTAGAATGCACTCTTTAGTATACATGTTATCTGCCATTTTGCCTATTTGGAACAATACATCACATACATGATCAATGATTCCTTATAATATGTTAGAAGCTTCTATGACTAAGCTATTGTCATGCTTCATATACTTTATACCGGCTTTTGTTTGGGTTTCTTATTCTCTAAAAGTTTTTAGTTATCATTTTTGTGTAATGCCWATGCTGCTGTCCTGCTTTCACACTTGTGCTGAATGTATCTGCTATTTCATCAGAGACTATCAGAATGACATATTTGAGTTTCCTGTAATTTGCAGATACGTGTTTCCGCCGTACTGACCAATGGTGCATATCTACTGAATGTCGATTGTGATCACTACTTCAATAACAGCAAATGTGTCAAAGAAGCCATGTGTTTCTTGATGGATCCTGCTCTTGGGAAGAAAGTCTGTTATGTGCAATTCCCTCAGAGATTTGACGGCATTGATTTACATGATCGATATGCTAACAGGAATATTGTGTTTTTCGATGTATGTATCCATCTCTCTCTTACTAACATATTTTCTGTTGCCCAAGTATATCAAAGCATAAATTATTTGCTGTCTTTGTATTATGCAGATTAACATGAAGGGGCAGGATGGCATTCAGGGGCCAGTTTATGTGGGTACTGGATGTTGCTTTAACAGACAAGCACTTTATGGGTATGATCCAGTGTTGTCTGAAGAAGATTTGGAGCCAAATATTATTGTGAGAAATTGCTTTGGATCAAAAAAGAAGGGGAAGAATGGTAACAAAAAGTATATGGATAAGAAGAGGGGACCTAAAAGAAGTGAATCTTCCATACCCATTTTTAACATGGAAGACATTGAAGAGGGTGTCGAAGGTAATAATCAGATGCATGTTTCTCAATCCATTTTTGTATATATTGTAGTATTGAGTTTGTGGTTATCTCTTATCAATACGTAATTAATTAATAGTAAGAGGTAAATGTTTGTCATAGATCTCTTTCTCATGGTTCACATTGGTGCACAGGTTATGATGATGAGAAATCTCTTCTCATGTCTCAGAAGAGACTAGAGAAGCGATTTGGTCAGTCACCAGTGTTCATTGCTGCCACGTTTATGGAAATGGGAGGTATTCCACCTACAACAAACCCTGCCACATTGCTGAAAGAAGCCATCCATGTTATTAGCTGTGGTTATGAGGACAAGTCAGAATGGGGGAAAGAGGTAAGCAGAGTCGCAACCCTGCTGTTTATTACCTTTACTTATTATTTCAGGGAATGTGTGTGTATTTTGCCTGCTTGCACAAAATTGCCTCTTTATTTTACCCACCTAATGTTATTTTCCAACCACAGTTATAGATTCTACCTGGTATGRATTTTCTTTTTTTAAGTTGGCGGGATTTGCTTCTGATATCGCACTTGGATTATTTAAGTTCTTTTTTGGTCCTTTCAAAGAAACATCTAACCTAAAAGGTATCTAAGAAACTGAAGGTGTGTGATACATTGTTGTCAATTAATGAATTAAGCATGTGGTTAATCACTTGAGAAACAAGAACAATAGGGGTCATGTTTTGAAATATGGCATGAATAATTTCACTTTATGAAGATGGTGTTCATTTATTCTTAAACTAAGGTGCTTATGCTTCTTGCTGTTTATCCAGATTGGGTGGATTTACGGTTCTGTTACAGAAGATATTTTGACTGGATTTAAGATGCACGCTCGTGGCTGGATATCAATCTATTGCATGCCTCCAAGGCCAGCATTTAAGGGTTCTGCTCCTCTCAATCTTTCAGATCGTTTGAACCAAGTCCTTCGATGGGCTCTAGGGTCTATTGAGATCATGCTTAGCAGGCATTGTCCCATATGGTATGGCTACAAGGGGAGGTTGAGGTTCTTGGAAAGATTGGCATACATCAACACTGTCGTTTATCCCCTGACATCTATTCCACTCATTGCCTACTGTATTCTACCGGCTATTTGTCTGTTGACTAACAAGTTTATCATTCCTACGGTATGTTCAGTTTTTATTACCTATTTTCCCCCGGATTTTTTTTGTTCTTTTGGTTATAGAATACGCTTTTGTGACGTGCAAAAAAAAAAAGGCCCTTCATTATAATACATTAAATTTACATGCAAGTATTATTTTTGGTTCACCATGACATGCTAGGATATAATTGCATAGAAAGATGCAAGAAGAACATGGATAACATTTGTGGATATTACTAAATTTGATTCTGCCTGTAAATTTGGAAAAAGGCTAAAAATATACCTGCAATCCAGCAGCAATCACCCTTAGATTCAGATATAACTTGTATTGATATCCTCTTCTTGTCCTCTTGCAGCTAAGCAACTTCGCGAGTATATTGTTTATCTTGCTTTTCATGTCGATTGCCATTACTGGTATTCTTGAGCTTAGATGGAGTGGAGTTTCTATTGAAGACTGGTGGAGAAATGAACAGTTCTGGGTTATTGGAGGTACTTCGGCCCATCTGTTTGCCGTTTTCCAGGGTTTGTTGAAGGTCCTTGCAGGTATCGACACCAATTTCACTGTTACTTCCAAGGCAGCTGATGAAGATGGTGATTTCGCTGAACTTTACATCTTTAAATGGACGTCACTCCTCATTCCTCCCACYACTGTCCTAATTGTGAATTTGGTCGGTGTTGTGGCGGGTGTTTCTTATGCCATTAACGCCGGTTACCAGTCATGGGGACCACTCTTTGGAAAACTCTTTTTCTCTTTTTGGGTGATTGCCCATTTGTATCCCTTCCTCAAGGGTCTCTTGGGTCGTCAAAACCGAACCCCAACCATTGTCATTGTCTGGTCTGTCCTCCTTGCTTCCATCTTCTCCTTGCTGTGGGTTCGGATCAATCCCTTCACCAGCGACGCTGACAAAAGGGCAGCTAATAGTCAGATGGGCGGTAATCTATGAGGTTTGGTTTAAGGTTGGGTACCTTTTGGCTCAAAATCTCAGCTTTTGTGTATATACTGCAGCATATGCCTGGAGTCGGATGAGCGTGAAGGGGCTTGTCAGAGTTAGTGTTGTTTATTCTGTTGCTTAAAGGCAGATTATCGGGACCGAAGRGTAGCTCTTTTGTGGATCTTTCTTTAGCTTTGCTGTATCCTGGTTGCTTTGCCCTACATTCTTTTCTTTTTTGTCCCTATAGAGTCCTTTACAGTTTACACTTTGGGCTTAGCAGCATGTCTGAAACTCATGTCATTATTTGTTGTTAATTTATGTAGCATTATGTTGATTTATGATATGTAAAGAATACTCCCAATGTATTATTCTTTTTGAAACATTATATAATACATAGAAGTTCGCACGAACTTGTGCATCAGTAGTTTCATATTTGAATTTGCACCCCTCTTTTTTTTCAGTACCAGGGAAACCTTGTGCAAGTGCTGCATCCTGTTATGGAATCTTGAGGATTTTGATTGAGCAATTTTGTAATCTCCTCCATTTGGGTATAGTTGGAGCAAATATGCAATACTCGCTTCATTCCGAATTATTTGAAGGTTAAGATGTTTGGGTATAATAAAAATTGAAACAATGTTAGATTTTGCTCTTAATCAAAGCGTACCTCTTCGCTTAGATTGTGTAATACACATTATTAACACACATTATTAGTCAATTGTTCATCATATTCGTCCTTTTGAAGTCTACCTTGATTTCTTTTCGACCATATTGCATTTTGTTACATGCTTCTCAATCTTCTTTTAGCCATTTGATTGCATTCTTTTGGCTATGTTACATACTTCTAGAGTTCCAGTGAATAAAATTCCCATGCTATCAAGTTTATTACTTATAGTGTACTTCTAACTTTCTCAGCTTGTGTCACACTCTAACACACAACATTAAGCGCAAAATCTTAGTTACTTCCTTTATACAAGTAGTTTATTCCCTTATCCTTGCACCAGACGTCTAATAATTTATATAAAAATAAAAGTAGTACTTGGTCTAGTGGTAAGGTTTGCATCTTACAACCTTGAGGTTGTGCCCCTTCTGGAATTAATTCCCACTAGTGACACTTTGGGAACCTAGGTTTCCCTTACCATTTCCCTAATTTCAAGATATTGTCCCCACAAAGTTGGACCAGGTTGACTTGAGCGAGATTTTGATTTAGTAGAGCACTTCATCTTACCTACCATAGATAATTAAAAAAAAGTAATCCATGATATAAAAATAAATAAGGAACGACAAAGTATATACTGTAAAATGCCGATAATCGAATTTAACATTTTGTAAGTTGAAACCCGAGTATCCATGGGAGTTACATCTCTTTAATAACATTCGTTAATATTACTATCATCATCTTGACTTGTTGAGAGCGAGAGATAATTTAGGTGGTTAGAATTTTTCTCTTAATTCCAATTCCAAGACATCTTCGGATCGATTCTCACCACGCCCTTATAAATTATCTATCTTTTTTGAGAGAGTTAATATTAATTATTATAATCTTAAGATTCTTAGATACTTAATTTAATTGCTTGTTCAAGGGTGAGGTGGTAGTGATATCTAATTATCCATGACACGAAACGACGTCGTATAAAGGGATGAACATTTGCCAAAATAGCATTGGTGGGCGAGCATAAAGAGAGAACTGTAGAAGTAGTCAAGGGTTTGTGTGTTTCTCTCGCAGTTTGTGTGTTTTCTTTTCACATTTTACAACCAAAAACWAACAAACAAAAAACTCAGAAAAAATGGAGCAAATTACAGAAGGAGTTACAAACATTAACATCACAGATTCAACTAACAACAACAACACCAACACCAACAACATCAACAACAAGAAGAATCGCATTCAAGTTTCCAACACTAAGAAGCCTCTCTTCTTTTATGTCAACCTTGCTAAGGTACCTTGTTTTTCTTCCCTTTTCTTGTATTGGGTTTCTTGTTTTTTGTTTTTTTGTGTGGTTGTTAATTTTTTTAATGTTGCATGTCAGGAATGTAAAACCCCTTTAATCTTGTGATTTTGTTCATGTTTTTTTTMGYAYYAAWTTMMTTTTTTWWTTMMTTWWMMTTMGMWWWAWMMT
>SNQN01000362.1:0-41116 GCA_008642245.1 Bassia scoparia | reverse complement strand
GMTTMYAAAAWMGMTTTTTTTTTTCTTGTTTCTTGAATGCTTTTTTAATTTATCAAATAGATGTTGTGTCTATTATTCATTATGTACCCTAGATAAGAAATTAGAGAAAACATTTGGAGGTATTTATGARTTTATTAGTATGAATTGGAAATGGGAAATGAATAATCTTGTTTCTTGTGTGTTCTTTTGCACATTTAGGATAAATGTCGATGTTTATTAATCATATATAATACAAGAAAATTGTATGATATGGATTTGGTTATTGCTGTTAATGGGAGAAAATTGTAAATGGGTATAATTGCAGCACTTGTTATATAAGGGAAGAGGCCAAGAGGGCAGTGTTCGCGCTTGTATGATATGGATTTGAGTATTGCTGTTATCGGCTTATCGCTAATAAGTTTCAACAGCCTAATTGAAGTAATGCCAATGAATAATGACTTTAGGGCCATTGTTGATGGTAGTTGCCTGTCASTGACTGCAATTGGTGAAGGGCAAGATTATTGCAAGTCTTGAGAAGAYTCTTGATTAAAGAWTTTTGTGAGTCTCAAGCAATAATCTTGCTCAAGATTCTATGGAGTCTTGAGTTGGGTTTTGATTTTCAAGACCCAACTCAAGACTCTTGTTGGACACTTGTCCAATTTCGATTGGGTCTTTTTACTTTTTTTTTTTTTAAAAAAAAAATATCAAATTTGACATTTTTAATTTTTTTAAAAGAAGAAAGAGAGTCTTGGTTGGAGTCTTGGGATAAAGTATGAAAATGTAGAGTCTTGATGTGAGTCTTAAAAGTAAAAGGTTAGTGGAAAGCTGATGTGGTTGAGTCTGAAAGGGAGTCTTAGAATCTTGCAATAATCTTGCCCGGAGAAAAATACATGTCTCTGGATGGACCTACGGGTGTTAATGAGTTGTGCCTGCTCGAGCTCGGCTCAAAATTTTCTCGAGCCGATCCTTATCTATGCTCGGCTCAAAAGCTTGCGAACAGAATCGAAATATTTTTTTATCTATTTATTTAGCTTAATAAATATAAAATTAGTAGTATATTATTAGTAAGTCTAATAAAAAAATGAAAATTCATAGCTCTCAACTATTATGTGTTTTAACATTATATTATTGTGGTTTTCGAACTCCAATGAAGCTTTAATGTATTTTGAACTTGATTTTTAAGGCTCGATAAAACTCGAGGCTCGGCTCGAGCTCGAGTATATTCGTCATGAGCCGAGCTCATAATATCCATAGCTCGGCCCGGCTTGTTAACATCCCTAGATGGACCTATCTTAAATTGGTACATGGATGTGAGATTTTTTATTAAATCACGCATGACTATGTTCCTATAAGTGTCATGTATAGCCACCTACCACACGAGCCATTTGGGTACGGATTAGCCCGAGTTGGAAATGTMGAATTTGCTTTGTGACTACCGAGCATCATGAAATTGTCTCAAAGATGTCATACAATTGTTACAGAGAATTGGAGGGATTGGTAAAACGATGAGCAATTATTATGGAGTTAAATTGATATTTGAAAATACAAAGAAGTAAGTAAATAAATCAACACTTTCCTTGGAAATCTTTTCTTTATGTTGAAACCGAAAACGTGTCCATAGAGGGCAAGAATGTTTTAGCTTGGTTTATCTTTTTGAGAGGAACGATTATTTGGCGAAAGCTGTAGATTCTTACACTGGTTGGCCCTGATGTAAAGTTGCTTACCTCTTTTCTGTAGGTTGGCGATGAAAAATGTGAGTACATGACCTTCATGAGAGTTTATGTGGATTGGACTTACATTCTTTTAGCCTAATTTAAAGCTATTAGGATAGATGCCGCAACTGCATACAATTTATACAATTTGCAGAATAATTAATCCTTTTTTCACATTGTGTAATGATTATGAACTAAGATTCCAACGTGGATTCTATACTTATGCTGATTTTGTTAAACTTTTTCTCACTGGATTTGTCGTTATTTAATATTGTGTGAAAGTAATGTGATTGATATTGTCTTGTAGAGGTACATGGAACAACACAATGAGGTGGAGCTTTCGGCTCTTGGAATGGGTATTCCTCTACTAATTTTGCTCTTCTTTTGTTTGTCTGATTCAATTCATATATTGTGCCGTGAGGTGTTCTATCCAACCAACTCCACCACTCCTTGTTTCGCTAAACGTAGTTCGGAAAAAAAAGGGGTGAGAATAGGAGGGTCATTAACTCATTATTGGCATGATCTATTTCGACTATTTGTATGTTTGTCATAACTTAATAAGTTAATAGAAGTGACCCCATGATGGTGATGGGTTTTCTTAAACCTAAGATCTAGAAGGAGCAAATAACATGCCTCTCAATCTTCATATTRGTATGCTTTAATGTTCTTTGGTTGTAATGAATGGTCATGATGAACACAGTCAGTAAGCTAAAGGTTTAAGTGTTTAACATTTGGACTTGACACTTTGTCTGGATAGCAATGATGAAGGAAAAGGTACTGTAGAGAAGCAGAGGGAAGGGTAAGGAAACGAAAGTAAGGAGACAGGGGCTTCAATTTTACTTTCAAATATGTCTGATCATTGGAGGACCCTTCTAATTCTATTCCATTCCATTCCCTTTCCTTCCCCCATTTTTAAGCAAACATCGTGTCTTCTCTCCCTTTATCTCCATGTTCTGTATCCAATCCAAGCACACTGTAAATTGATGAACTATATGGTGTTCGACTGTTCGTGAGAGAAGCTATCAAAGTTTGTTTGTTGTATCCAATCTAGATTTTGTCAATAAATCGTCCAAAACTTTTTTCCGCGGTTCTTGTCTCTATAGTATACCTTGGAATCTAGAGGTGAAGAAGCATACCTTGGAATCCTGGACATTGGACTTTCATTGCAAAGTAGTTAAACTACATATAATTCATTAGCACAATCTTCATGATTCAGAATCATGTTCTTACTTGTTTTCGTCATGTTTCTACACAGCTTCTTGTTGGTTTTTGGTGTCGCTCCATTTGGGCTTTCAAATACAGAGTATTTAAAGTCCTTTGGCTCAACACTAGCATCTTAGTTTTCTATTATTTTTTCTACTAAAACCCCTTRTTTTTCAAATGTCTACAGCCATTGCAACTGTCGTCACAATCGCTGAGATATTGAAGAACAACGGACTCGCTATCGAGAAGAGTAAGTTTCCCCCTCTTTCACTTTGTTACTCTTGATCTGGATCTTTAGTGTTCTTTTGTACTTCCTTGACACTATTGTAAACGATGTTTTAATACGTGGTTATTTATGTGTTTCCAATAGAAATATCTACTTCAACAGTCGACATCAATGAATCKGGGGGGCGACCTGTCCAGAAAGCTAAGGTATAATTAAGAACATGACATGTCTTTTACAAAGCTTTAGCAATACCTCTAATATCTTGTGGACATTTTCCTTGTTTTATAGCCAATAGCCTAATTCACACACTTATACAGTTATATGTGTGGTAACTTTTTTATTGATTTTTTTTTTTAAAAAAATAATAAATTTGCGCACAATCCTAATTAATGAAATATATGTAAGAGATGCAAATTATAACACATTAAGGCAATGACAAACTAATAATAATTTATAAAATTCCATAAATTAAAAGAAATTTAATGTGGAATTTGTATCATACTAAAAAAATGTTAAAAAGGAAAAAAAATAACGTAAAACTATAAAATGGTTTGATTGACCAAGTAAGGTCAACACACATGTGATGAAGATTGTAGTAATTGATGACGATGATGATAATGTTATATATCCTGATGTTTCCTAGAGATAAGAGATGTTCTTGACTATTTTTTTTAGCCCTAAATACAATATATTAACAAAAAATGCAGAAAAAAGAAGAGAGGTTTGATAGTACTCCGTAGATTTGATGAAAATATAGTGGGATTCTAACCTATTAACTTATTAATTAAAGTGAATTTGATGAATTTAGGGATATATTTTTTTTGGTTTTACTTTAGAAAGTGGTATTGATTGATTGAATCAATMAGGAGGTTAAATTAATGGCTAATTGAAGTATGTAAAATTGTTTTTAGATTGGATCAATTTAATTTTTGATTGAGTGAAGGTTGATTGTACAAAGCCATTACGGGCGGTGTAGTCCTTTATTGTGGACACTAAGGTTCCCTTGGATTCGTTGTATTGAGATCATAGGAATGTTACTACAAGTTGTCCCTCTCCTATGGGAATAGAAACATTTTAGTGCCTTTCTTGACGGAAATAGAAATATTTTAGTGAATTTTCCCAAGCATTTCCTTCCTTTGTTTTCAGTTTGTCACATGGTACCTTTTGTACTTCCTTTGTTTTAGAAAGATCCCTACGCTTATTTAATAAGGATGTCCTACAATATTTGCTACACTTTMATTCTTTCAAATTTTAGTAAATTTTTAATGATGAATTTACAATACTCTATATTACCTTTTCAAATTATAGTAAGTTTTTAATGTTGAATTTACAATATTACCTTTACTAAAAAATTAAACTCGCTTTAGTTGTTGTGCCCACACTCTCTTCTTAACTCTTTTGATTTTGGTCCCCACAATACTAAATCACTTGGCCTTCTACCTATTTAATCACGTGAGAGCTTATACACATACAACTTACACATGTTTGGTATGTGGACATATACGTACAACACCACTAGGATTTTGACAACTCATTATAACRAAATTAAAAYGAGGGGGTTTTGAATTTAGATTAATATTAACTAAAGTTGGGCCTTTTTTAAGCCAATAAGGTGCTAAATTACCCACATATAGTAGTTGTATCATGTGTAATCTAAAAATGCCTAYGAGTCTTGTTAAGAGAAGTAATAAAAATATGGGTATGAATGTAWGATATAGAATTATAGATGCATATAATGCACRGGATCCRGTTTTGGTGGAGGAGGAAAATTTATGTGGATGTCTTCRCGGAATAGTCATTTTTGGTTCATGTTAGRCGACCCCATTTATGGGAATAAGGGTTTGATTGATTGATTGATATAGATGCATATAAGAATGAAAATTTCTTTACTAATATGGTACTTCCTTTGTTCCCTCAATCCCTTTTGTTGTTTCTCTTTTCCGAATTGATTATATTGTTCTGATTTCCATTATTAGTAGTGTAATTTCATATATACTCTTTGTTAAATTTGAAAAAGAGTCGACATTTAATAATATGTACTCCCTCCGATTTTAGTGAATTGTGCATTTACTGTTCGGGGGAAAACTAGGAAATATGTAAATAATGTGAGTGTGGTCAAAAAGTAGAAATAGATTGGAGAGAGAATGTGTGAAAGGGGAAAAAGTAAGGAAAAATGGGGAAAAGTAAGGGAAAGTGGGGTTAAAAAGAAAAAATAGATTAGAGAGAAGGAGAGAGTGTACCAAAATAATTTCCAATGAGAAAATTGCACAAAACAATAAAAATCGGAGGGAGTACACTTTTTCATACCATTTTTAATGAAAACATTACAATATTATATTTCCCTATGCATTTATTCTTTTTTTCCCATTGTTGTATTAATTATTTTGTCCATCAATTTTTTTTAACCTTTTAATTTTGTCCCCTATTCTGTAAGAGAACATCAAAAGGGAACGGAGGAAGCATGAAGTTTTGTATTTATGACAAAATCACATGTTGGAAATGCTTATTTAATGTTTAATGTTTCCACATTTAGGCTCCGTTTGTTTCGAAGGAAAACAATTTTCATCATTTTCTAGGAAAAACAATTTTCAATGGAAAACATTGACWTAAAAAAAGTTTTCCTTTGTTTGTTTGAATGGAGGAAAACTCATGAAGGAAATGAAAAATGAAATAGAAATTAAGGATGGATGGGGGAATGAATAAGGGATAAGTAAGAAGTGAGGAGGACATTCCTCCTTTACAAAAGGAAAATGATTTTCCTTTTCCAAAGTGACATATTCCATTTTGAGGAAAATGATTTTCCACCCTTTTCCAAAACTAACAAAGGAAAACTAAAAGAGAGGAAAATCATTTTCTGGGAAAATGCTTTCCATCAAACAAACGGAGCCTTAGCCTTTTAATACAGCCATAAGAAACTATTCTGGACAAACTATTTTTGCATGCATTTTGAGGAAATAATGGGAACATCAAAAGGGAATAGAGGGAGCATCAAGTTCCCTTTATACACCCTAACTTGGCTCGTTTAATAAATGTGTCCTGTCATATCAACTTGTGTACTTAAATGAGTTAACTCCTTTAACCCAAACCTGCTAATCAACTTCATGCTAAGCTGGCTTTTAACACCCTATCCACCAAATCTGCGGTTTTTAACTTGTGTCGAGTTTTTTAACACCCCGTGTGTTTTTTATCTCTCTATTTACTAATTACATGAGTAATAAGGAGATTAGCTTGATATTTGCAATATATAAGTGTTGTGATTATTCTGAATGGATGAAGTATGAGCTATATGAACGTTTTTTGGTTTTTACAAAATTTCTTATGCATTTATTTGTAGCTATATTTTCTTAATTGCTTAAGTATTGCATAATTTAATCATATCTACTGGTTCAATTTTGTTAATCATATACAACTGTTCGCTGTAGATTGAGATCGTGTTAGGGAAATCGGAGAATTTGATGAGTTAATGGCTGAGGCAGCTGCAGCAGAGGCTGCTGAGGCGGAGGAACAACAGGAATAAGATATGTCTAGGCTGTTGGTTGGGTTTGTCTTTCAGTCACCATTGTGTGTTAAGTAAGGGCTGTCTGATTTAATCAGTGGTTTTGTAAGGGTTGTCTTGATTTTTGTTGAAGTAAATTGTATTAACAGAAATTTTAGCTAAGAAAGGCTTTTCCTATCATCATTTTGTAACAAATGGAAACAATCTTATCTGATTCTAAACTGTATTAACGAAATTGTATTAAGAAAGGTTTCCTAACTAATATTATTCTTTGTTAAGCATTTCATTATTGACTTTTGTCTCTTGATTGTATATTTTTATATGGGCATTTGCACTTTTTTATTTGGTCACAACATACAAACTAAACTTTTACATGTCATATGTCGACTGCTTGGCTCCCGCAAATTTAATCAAGTCACGTACGCTATTTACTTGTAATATGTTGCAAGTTGAGTTTGGCATCCTTAAACCTTAGTACGTAACCTTTGACTATAAATTCTCAACGGACAATGCTTTGACGAATATTTTAACACACTTTTGTTTGAATCATATTTCCATAGGAATTTAAATTCCTAGGAAATGCATTTTTACCATTTTGTTTGGTTAACAAAAAAAGTACTCGTGTAGGAATTCAAAATTTTACCAATAAGCCTAAGTGACTAAAAAAAGTTGTTGAAAGTTAACCAATATCTTGTATTTTAGTGTATCTTATTACTGTTATTATTGTTTTACATCATCACTTGTAGTTTCATATTACTTGCATCATGTTTCTCTTTGTTTAGGTAGTTACGTTTTGCAGTGTTGCAATTTAAAATGACGGCATTACCCTTATTAATGAAAGCAAATCTTTTAGGGCTATGAATAAGTATCAAGGTGTATCAAAGGGGTAATATTTGATAAAAACTAGCATTAATTTTATTGATTTGTTATAAATTCACTAATTTTTACCATTTTAGAAAATATGTTAATGTTTTATATTTTACCCTTAGAGCTACATATAACATTAACCTGAATTAAAACATGATCAAGATCTACTAATTTAGTTGATTAACATTTTTTCTCTTTATAGTCCACAAAAATGTAAAGTGATGCGAGTAAAAAGAAACATGAAGTATAAATGACCAAAGTCGCCTATGTTTAGGTAATTATTACAATGCCTTTTTAATTCTCAAATATTCCTAAATTTATACGGATGATTTTAGACCAGTACAACCCAGAAACACTCTAGACTATTACAACACACGTACATCATAAAACAAACTACAGTAGATTTCTTCTAAGTAAGTAAAATATTGGAATAATCCACACCATAGCACTCGAAATAGCACAAATTCTTAGGTGAACCCGAGATCATATTTCTCACTATGGTCCCGGGCAAATATTCATGTCAAAAAATACAAATGTTCATCTTCAAATGTAAATGTCAATATCCAAATGTTCATTTCCAAATGTAAATGTTCATCTCAAAATACTTCCTCCGTTTCAGAAAGCTTGCTACACTTGCTATTTTAGAAAGTTTTACATTACTTACTACACTTCTCTTTTAGAAAAGAAACTCTCTATCTTTCTCCTATCACATGAGACCCTTTTCTTTTTACTCTCTATCTCTCTCCTCTCCAAAAAATTACCTAGAAATCCGTGAACTGAGAAGTGTAGTGAGCTTTCTGAAACGGAGGAAGTATAAATGTTCATGTTTGAAAATGAACAATTCTATTTTCGAATATGAACATTTATTTGGGATCATAATGAATAATATGGTCCCGAAACCATAATAGACCTGTTGCTCTAAATAGAATCATCCAGAAAACTCCATGACGAGTTGTTCTAGACCCTTATGCTCCACGCCATTCCAAAATTGTTTTCGACCTCTTGATCCAGGAGAACCAATTATAAAGTTCTGTCTCAATTGAAGCTCCATAACCTTCACAATTGAAATGTATGCTGGTGTGCTGCTTACATGAGTGACCCCCTAAGACCCCCTCTACAGACCATACAAATGTCGCCCGATGAGCATCACTTACATGGTGATACATCCCATGCTAACTATGAACTCCTAGGTAAAAATGGAAGAAGTTGTACCGTACAACAATTGATATCATAAACATTCTCCTAAAAACATACGGAGTTACCGACGTGTGAAACTAATAATATTCTAATTGCCTTTGCAACATTAGCGTACWGCAAAAAGAATAGCAAAGAGGGTTCTTTCTCTCCACCTTTAGAATACAAGACTTAWTTGATTSTGAAATTGACATGTTCAMTAAATTGGTTCAGGAATTAAAGTCACTGTATATGAACAATTGCTACTACTAGGTTTGTTGTCTTGTTGATGTTGTAAAATTAAGGGCACAATGTATATTTTACTAAACAACGCCCAGAAAATTAAACACTATTGCATGTTATTCCACTACATTTCATAATCAGTAAGGTTATCACAAAAAAAGAGGGGAAAATTGTGATATAAATCTAGAAAAAGTATCAGCCCCTATTGAGCAGCCGTTTGAATCAAAATCCAATTAAAGACCTAGTGACAAACAAAAATTCCAGAAACTAAGATGCAAAAATTCCATGTGTGATGGGGTGTGTCGATTTATTCGCTTGAAAAACTAGGCATCGGCTTCATCCTCTACCAGTATCCTCTTGCATGCTTCGTAGCACATAAACGAAATCCCAGCAGCTGGTACCAACTTCACACAACTAGGGCCAAGGCCTCTATATAGACCCTGTACCCCTTCTTGCTCGAGGATACTAGCCAAAGCATGAAGCACGTTTTTGTATACCTGTCTACCGCTGACAGCCCCTACTTGCATATGCTTCCTAGCCACCTCAAGAGGGAAAGTTGCAGTACTGGAGATGGCCCCTGCCAAAGAACCAATCAGCAGAGTTTCAATATTGCCAATCTTTTCTTGCTTGAAGACTTTCCTATATGTCTTCCGAAGTGTGTCGTATGCGCAATAATTGGCTGCSGCATATGGAATCACTCCAATCAAGCTCGGGGCAAGGCCTCGGTACAACTCAGAAACACCTTCATCCCGTAATATTTTCACAAAGGCATCAACAATACCATTGTACATATCCCGCTGTATGGAGGATACAAGAGTCAAAGTAATTAATCAATGACACAATAATTACAGGAAAAAGAATCTAGCAAGAAGGCAGTAATCACCTGTATGGTTAACCGGGTTTTCACCAACTCTAGAGGGTATGTTAACATAGTTGAGCTGACCCCTGCACAAGCCCCAGCAATGAGAGAGGGAGGAATAGGGACTTTTTGTTGCTCCCCTGGCTTTGATGACAAGCGCTTGTTGACCGTGTCATATGCAAGCAGCTACATAAAGAATGAAGAACWATGAYCATCATATTTATGAGCCGTGCCTTGATTAATTTTACAGTTGGCAACAAGTGCCACAACAACAAAGAATATACAAGTACTACAGAAAAACTTAGCATCYCATTGTCAAATAAAAAAAATGTCAAGTTTAATCATGGGAAGCTACAATGCTACATGCTTGTCATTTATCCGCAATAAAGATACAAACCACTACCAGTAAGCATAATAATTTCAGCATTACTATGCTTACAGCTTTGAACATTTTTACAATATCTGACATTAATACCAAGATAGTTCAATCAATCCGTGTGATASTTACAAGCTAAAGCAAACAAGTACTATCAAATGAACTAAAAAATCTGATGCCACACAGAATAAGAAAATTATCAAACAAGCAAATRTATGACAAGTATGTCTTGTTTCTGATTGACGATGTCAAAAAGAATTCTCAAAATGAACAAKAGTAGCACTTATAGCAATACAATCCAAGGCTCCAAGCATAATAGTTCACATCATGTTTTCGTAAATCTCACATCAGGTCCTAGAGCTAGCAGAAAGCTTTACAAGGCAGCTTCATCATTAAAACCAATCACAGGCAACTTTCAACAACCTATCATCATATGCTCACGACGGAAAGTACAAACAACGGAGAAAATCAAGTAGCAATACATGTCACAACACTACAGAAAAATAATCAACAATTATTATGGTGGCAAATCTGGCAATGAATAAACGAGCACACTTGAAGTGTGTAAGACAATAGATGTTAAGATTTTTTTATTTAGGCCAGGTGAGGCGCAGAGCACCCATCAATCTGTTTTACACCAAACCAATGCTTATGCTTAGGGATCAATATTGGCATATTGCCTTAGTTTCTCTTGCACCCTTCTACCTTGTCAATTACATACTTCGTATATCAATTACCTGTAATTTTTTAACATCTTAAGCAAAGTTTATCTTAAACTCAGTTTAATCATTCGTCAAATATGCAATTTTAAAAGTTAATATAATATTCATTCGTCAAATATGCAATTTTAAAAGTTAACATAATATTCAGTTCACTAACCCCTAAAAATTGCTCCGTTCCACCTAGTTTGATATTTCAAGAAACTGAATTGGGTATTTGGGTGTAATTACAAGAGCATAAACTGGTAGGAACATAATGTCATTGACGGGACCGACAATTGTTGGAAGACATCCAGTCATCCATATCTAAATATAATATCTTGACCCCAGAATACTTAATTGTTACTAGGAAGAATACATGTAGCAATTTCCTACCTAGTTCTGTGATTTAAGAATTGGTGGTTTGGTTAAGAACTGTCATTACACCACGATGTCAATTTCAAAAACAATTAAAAGTTCAATTCATTAGATCAAAAAAAAAAAAATTACAATGATATTCACATCTTATTGACTTGTGACAAAATTCATCTTAAATCATGATATGAGGTTAATTGTCAATTAACATAATACCTGAATTTACAACAAAGTGTAGTCTTGAAATATATGACAATGTCCTGAATTAATTATCAAGTAGCAAACACAGCAGAAGTTTGATTGCTCACCATAAACACCCTGATTTGTCTCACAAGTAAGAGACACGAATCATACCCACATCAATAGAAGGATGCAGAATCCGAGAATTCAGAAACATAAAACCAAATTAATATTCATCACTTGTAATCGTTTGCGTCAAGTAAACTCCACAAGTAAGTTCATAGTATTATAGTAGCAAAGGAATCAATAAATGAAGGTCGCCAAAAGAGCACACACCAAACAAACACAAACAGAATCATTGAATATGAGACACAGCTTACACTAACATTACAAATTTACAACTAAGGCCAATAATAATAGAAATTGAAAGATAGCACAAACTGAAACCACATAAAACATCAAAAGATTGATAAGAAGATGAATTGTAGTGGTTAAGTGGTACCTCAATTGCCTTACTAGGAGCCACTCGAATGACATTAATCAAATTACCCCTAAACAATCCAGTCCATCCATCAGTCTTCATAATATCTTGAAACACTTCAGTAGTAGAATGCCCACTACTCCCAACCATCAAATGAGTCCTAATTGTCTCCAGTGGCGCKACGGCCGTCCTCGAAACGGCCCCGGCAATCGCCCCACTGATCAACCTCCTCAATGAAGGATTCTTAACCTTAACCTTCAACTTAAGACCCCCACCATTCTTCTTCCTAGCCTTCTCCTCCTCAATTGCCTCGGGAATCCCAACAATCTTAAACCCTTCCGGTGAAGAAACATACTTCACATACAAATCCATCAATGGAAGTTTGAAGCCAACTTCATTGTCTTTTGAATTTGCAGGGTTTGGTGATACCCCACCACCAAAACTACCCATACTGCCCATCTGCCCAACACTTGCAAACAAGCCTCCCATAGGAGGCAAGTTTTGGTAACTCTCATCTGGGGCACTCCATTGAAGCCCCAAATTGCAATTGGTCAAATACCCTTTTTCATTCCCATTACAAATTTGCAATCTATCCCAACCCATTTATAGAAAACTCACAAAAATTCAAACTTTAATAATTCTAAAAACCAAAAGAAGTGAAACTTTATTATTCCGGGAAAAAGAAAAAATTCCACTCCTTTTCCTGAAAAAATAAGAATAAAAATATGCTAGGGTTATAAACTGCCCAGAAAAACAGAACTCAACATATGACTGTTGAAAACATCTGTCACCTGAACACGGATGAATAGATGGATTTCTAACAATTGGGTATCTTCAAAATCGTATCTTTTTATGCAGGTGTCACAGAAAACTGAGAATTTTTTTTAAAAAAAAAAAAAAAGACACAGAAAAAGAGTCAAATTCCAATGATTTTGAGAAAAAGAGTATTCAAAGATTTACATATATAAGCCTAATATTGATTGATTGATTGAATGAACTTACACCCATCTACTTATTCAACCCACTCAAAGAGAGAGAAAAAAAGGGGTCGAAGAAAATATATGGGAGGAAAAAAAGGGGAAAAAATATGGTTGTTAATGCTTCTTCTCTGCCTCAAAGAGACACAGAGAAATAAACAAAAAGGAGTTTGCTGCAATTGTGTGCAAATTAAAGTACTTATAAATTAATTTTGTAGGTTTTATAAAGAAAGATTCGGTTTTGTTTATATTATAAAATCCTACTCATTTTAGGAGGAGTCACTYATTTAGTGTGCAATGTGAGGTGGGTTGGTGAATTAGTAGACTCACTCGAACAAACAATACCAAATCTTTTTATCAGACTTTTTAATGTCATATTTTCATTATGTCATAAGAGTATATCATCCGAGGTTCCCATCATCATCCCATGTGTGTATTTGTGAGACTTTGAAAAAACACCAATAAAACCTATAAATTCCGTATGTGTTTCTGCCTTTCTGGTCTTTTAGTCCCGTCAAAGTGGTGATGCTCCGTTGATTAAATCAGACAATGATAGGTTGACACTTGTCAGTTTTGGGTTTTGCTTGTAAAAAATAGCACCGAGCCACGAGTGAGCCATCGCTTATAATCATAATAAAGTGAATATAACAGACCCCCGGTGACTAGTACAAAAAAGGATAACATAACACTGGCATCTGCTAGATATAATAAAACAATACATACTAGTACTTGTATTGTTTGTGTCAAACCATGAGTCAAAAGTACCACACCACATAACGCGATCCAATAGCAAGTGAAAGCAAGGAATCACAATTTTTAAAATTATTGTGCACAACATGTGAGGAATATGTGTAATTTCATGTGACTTTAGACACATTTGCTTAACACAAAATACTGCAAAATGTGACTCAATGTTATACTTATTACTCGTACTTAATTACTTGTCTATCACTCCATCTCTTCCGAAACGTGGTAAATTTGTTTAGTTAGTAGCTTTCGGAGAAAAAAAAWTTTTTGATTTTAAATATATAATTGATGGTACGATACCAACACAACAWTTTTTCATGATGACCTAACAAGTAGAATAATCATGATAGAGATAAAAGTGACATGATAGTGTACCATCAATGCCAATACAATGTACACCCTAGAGAAGATTTGACACTAATACATGCCTAGTTAATGTTGGTGATTTGTGAATAATTATGATGCAACTTTCATGGAATTTTTGTAATAAATGTAAACTTTTTTAGTAAGAAAATTATAAAAATGTTACAAAATTTGCACTATTTAGAGACAAACAAGGAATTTRCCTAAACTTTGTGTCATTTCAATGTATAAAACTAAAATGGGAGGGGGGAGGGAGTGGGGATAGCTCAAGTGGTTAAAGCATTCCTTCCGATTCCAGGATCTCTTGTGATCGATTCTCATCCCCGCCCTTATCACTTTCTTAACGCGAAAAAAAAGAGGAAGAGTATTTAAGTAGTTAGACTTTTTTTTTATTTTTATTACAAAAAAGTAGTTAGACTTCTTACAACTAACGTCTAATTGCCATAATAAGTTTGCTTTGACAATAATTCAACCTATAATGRATGTTAGTTTTTGGAAATAACCTTAAAGAATGACTATTATATGCTGATTTATCGAAATAAATTCAATTATGAAATATAAGTAGCAATTATAACAAAATATATTATAAAACCCCCAAAATCATGCAAATTACCAAAATCAAACAAATTACCAAAATAAATGGGAAACTCAAATCTGGACCAAATCTCACCGGAAAATAAATAAAAAATCTCGACCAAATCATATGATTCATATCAATGCATACATATAAGATATACAGTATATACATTTTTTGTTTAAAAAGGCATTGGATTGATGATAACAATAAAAGAGTATAAACCAGTAAAAAAAAAATATATTTTTTGTATATATACCAAAATCAGTCCTTACACACTCCTTGATACATACTGCACTAAGTATTTTCTACATCATGATCTTCAAGATGGATCTTCATTACAGCGAGGAATCGAGGATGTACAGTTGTACACTCCCAACTCCCAAGTGCAAAAGTAATAGATTTTGCTCACTCGAGTTAAAATGAACAATATTTTTTGACACTTGGTGGTACCGGTTGTATATTAAAATTTGCCGACTAAAACTAGATTTAGGTAAAGCAAAAACAACTACGGAGTAGCTAGAAATCGTTTAGTATGACTTTAGGAATTAAAAGGTCACAAGGATTGGTCGACAATAATATAATAAGAAATAAATGAATTGATTTATTATGAATAATTTATTGCACATAGCATAGGCCATGAAATATTGTAAAATAATTGAATAAACTCTACCATATTGGCCTTAATCAAAGAACAAATAGCTAAGATGCTAGCTAAACTTCACAGTAATATATGGTCAGAAGCTCAGAACTCAGAAGGATGTTTGAGCCTGAAATGTCTTTGAATCGTCATCTTCAAGACTTTTTGGTTGTCGTTGGAAGTAAGGATGAAAGTGATGTACTCCTTCCAGGTACAGAGGTGTCTGCATTTCTATCATGCGGGAGACCTACAAGGAAAGCCTCAGGGGTTAAACTTAGGCGCTTCAAATTTTAGTTTTAAATGCCGAGTTTCAAGAGATGAATATTAATAGAACATAATGTTCTCTAATTTCTATACTGTAATTACATCACTCATCAAGTTCTCTAATCTCCATAACATTAGTGTTGGCATTCAGACATAATTCCATGATGACTCTAAAGATACAAGTCCAGTAGAAGTGAACATCAACCAATGAAGTGGATCAGCTTAACTGGAAAAGTGGAGAATTGGCTTTTGAAGTTAACATGTAAATCATCATCACATTATAGAGTATAGACTGGTTTTAGTGGGCAGTTTTGATCAACTGATGGCGAGGTAAACAAAGAAGTAATTATTAATGGTGAAATAATGAATTGGATTGATTGGATGAAAAAGTTATATAAACCCTAAAATATAATACAAGCTAAGTAGTACACAACAAGAGATTCATTCTCAACATCATAAATCAACACGACTACAGGACTACTCCCTCCCTACGTACCTCTGTATAAAGATAATACTTCTCTGTTTATCAAAGGTTGCGGCACTTCCGTTTTGGGAAATGTCATATTAGTTGCAACACTCCCCTTTATGGGAAAGACCGAAAGATTATACACTAGTGGAAGGAGTTTATTTGGTTTATTTATGCACCTGGTCCATTGTCTTTTACTTTCTCTCTTCACTTCCTTAAAAATTGTGTTATGTGGTTTGGTTGCAAACTTGCAACCTTTGAGAAACAGAGCAAGTATCACCTAACAACTTTAGAAATTCTACAAGTTCTTGATGTCTAAATTATTGTAAACTCCCTATAGTATCCTTATCCTAACAATATTGCTTAATTACACATCCACTTCTGAACTGTTTCTACCACCTGAGTTTCTAAAAGCTGGTAATAAAAGTACTGTTCTTTCAAGACATGTTTTTCACTGGGATACAAGTCCCCTTTGTTTAAATTTAGAAAGTCATGTCTGGAAGGACTTTCCTTTGTGGCTAAATGAAGATTTTTATCGTTCAACATCAGAAAAGACAATATTAGGGTGTTATTTGCAAGAAAAAAAATGCAACTTACAGCTCGACGGAAAGCAAACATTTCTTCTTGTCCAGAAAGTATAGATATGATGCTACTTGGAGAGCCACCAGAACTTGAACTGCCTTCTGCTAAGACATCCCTTCGAAGTTTTGATCCTTCCATCTCTGTTTCGAATTGAAAACTGAAAGACAAGCCAGATTTCGTCAAGTGTAACCAATGTACCAACTCTCATAATGCCTTTTAAGAGAGTTATTCACAAATATAACGACAGTATCTATGCAAAGGCAGCACCAAACAATGACATGACATAAAAACACACTATATGGCCCCTAACATGCATACCATAAAGGTAGAATTGAAAATTATGACTTTAAGTATTCAGTAAACTGTACACAACACAAAGATGTGGACATAAGTTAATACGAGAAAGGTCAAGATCCACGAAAAAATTATGAAGTGCAAAGATTGGCATGAAGAGGGTGGCACTTGCCTTTCAAGATCAAAAAGAGTTCCTTCTTCGCTTCCTTGAAAAAGGTCATCAACAGAACAAGCAGCTGAACAATATAGGCGGCAGTGGCGATTGTATAGCTCATCTATAAGAGTGATAAATCTTCGTGCCTGAAAATATAATGTTTGGCAAAGCATCAACTCTAACTTGCAACAGAACAAGATAATTACTAATGCTCTGATCATGGAAATACCCAAATACAAAAATGATCATGTGATTGAACATGTGTTAATATTTAAAGTAATTATTGATGTGCCAAATGATATCAAAGTTATGTAATTCAGTCTTCATCAGACGTGTAAGCATATCATCAAGATCTTGAGCTTGGTCATATCGTGAAAATCAAAATTCTTTACGCTAAGTATGGAAGTATTCTATTAAAAAATAACAAGATGGCATCAATGCAGAAAAGCCTTGCATGAAGGAAGGGTTGAAGGTAAAGCAACACAACCTGACACCATCGAGTGGTTTTCGTTCTTCATCATCACATATCATCAACTGATACAAAATGGATAAGGTGTGCTAGGTTGATACTATAATCTTTTATTCTTTTAATTTGTATGTTGTTTTCTATGTTAAAGATCTTAAAGTCATACTTGAACTTCATAACCAAGAGTGGCTTAGTAGTTATATTAAAAAAAAAACGCAACAAACTAAATTTTACGTATTTCAAGGAAGAGATTTAACAATGTAAACGAGCATATTAATCAAAATAATTTTAACACAATGAAGAATGATKTTATAACTTAATTGTGTTAAAATTATTTTCATTAATTTGCTAGTTTACATTGTTAAATCTCTTCCTTGAAATACGTTAAATTTAGTTTGTTGCGCTTTTTTTTTATACGGAGGAAGTATTATTGTTTTTGAAGGAAGGTTGCACAAGTACTCCTTGGATCAGGAAAAGGTAAGAGATCCTTACTAATCTTCTATCCTTTATTTATAGTATATGGCTTCGAAAGCAAGAGTAACTCTATCTTAAGAAACCTCTAGCCTGTAGACCGCTGCCATTGCCTTTAGCATCAAAACAATAAAAAATTTCTTAAGCGAGTAAGTCTCTCTCAAAGACATAGGCATAGTATAAGTTGCATCCATACCTTTCCATAATGTAATCACCATTTTAGTGGCTTTTAGGCCTTTTAAGTCACGCTTCTTGGACATTCATGCAGACCCTTGGGTGCAGCCAGGCTCTACTTTTTGAATCTAGGTCTAGTACTGTATACAAACTGCTATCTTGTACAAAAGCTGCATAAGAACCCTTGAGCATCATCTACAATCACTAAGGGAACTCGCCTCTCATCCATCACTTCATTAGCCACAATAGAAACATTTTACCTTCCGAAAGTTTCCTTCAAACATTCTGGTACTATCTTGTAAACCCTAGTGAGGACACAATCACTAACTGCTTTGCTAGGCTTGAGAAATTTCAACACACTGGAAAAAAAGAAGACCCTCGACCACATCCTAACATCCTAGAATAGTGCTATTGCAAAGTTATTTAAAAATGTTTTATTCATAATAGAACTCTCCAACCAACCAACCATTAACCTAAGGAAGGAATAGCCAAAGTCCAACCCATGATTCTATGAAATATGTCTATAGATGAGTGCATCTCTTTCAAATAATAATATCAACATCTTAGCAACACTTCCTGAAACCGCTCTACGTCCTTGACAAAACCCCTCCTCCCAATTCACAATATTTTATTTTTTCATATTTCTTTTAGTCTCAAACACAAATCCCCTTCATTTTACCAATTAATCTTCATCTTCTGAACTTTACTATGCTTCTCCCATTGTACCACCTCCTCGAGCTCATTTTCTAAGCTCCACCGTATTGCAAGCTGACTCAACTCTCCATTACAAAAATGTTGAACTACAAAAACAATGTCCCTAGAAGATTGCTCATTCTTCGCCTCAAATCCACATACTCTGAAAAATCTAGCTTTTTCTTTAGCTATACTAGACTCCCTTCACCCTGAACAACACCCTCACCCACCACTCCACCACTTGTTGCCTCAAGTTCCAGTGTGCAGTTCACATATTATTATATTCTCAAACCAAACAGGAGTAGGTCCCCATATATCAGAGAAGAGTGAAGCTTGCACAATTACCTCTTGAATCAGCAAAGGAAAGACATCCTCAATTTTAATCATAAAAAAGTCAAAAACAAATACAGATCAAGCAAAGAGAATTAAACATTACCCAATGAAGGGTCTTAGAGATCAGATTCAAGGATAGAATAATCAAATTATCACTCCTCTACCAGCCAAACACAGAACAATCATCAGCACATATTGCCCAAGTGCAAGATAGATCACTCCACAGTGACCATATCAGCCAATGCCAAAGTTCCTTTAGGGACTCACAAGTATTGTTTCTTTTTTTTTTTTTTTTTAAGAACGCAAGTATTGGTTAACAAGCAAAAAAAACTGGCATTTATAGACCGGTGCATCACTTCTTTCACAATTATAGAAAAACAAGCCACAATTAAGTAAGAAAAAATGATCAAGTTCCACACGGAAGATCCTGATTCAGACTACTCAAATATATTAAAAAGTTATATGGTTTATTATCCATAAATTGACCACGAGAAGGAAAAATCAATCCATACCTTGTCTCTTATACGACTGCTCATTATTGGGATGTCAGATATAAAAACAGTGTGGTAGTTGTTAGCTATTGCAATGTAGTCTGCTGCCCCCACCTAACAACATTTGTCAAAGGTTCAATTGGGGCTCGATACAGTTGATTCCAAAAGCCATCAAAAATAAAATTCAACAAAAGAAAAGAAAATATGGAAAGTAGGTTATTGTCAATTTCAGGCACTCGAGGGCTTCAATARCAAGTTTATAAATGTCGAGCAAGCAGTTTAACTGATCTCGATAAAGCAGTATTTTAATTTAGCCCTTTTGAAAGTCGACCAAGCATTTTTTTAATCTGACCCTCACAATTCTCAAGTCAGAGAAAAAAAGGGAAAATGAAAGAACATTCTCACTAAACAAAGGGTTCAATCTGAAACCAAATGGTCATGAATGGAGTAGCCAACCAAGTATATCAATTGGAGTTGCCTACTTCCAATTAACCTAACTCCTTAAATTTGTCATCACATACATCTCTCCTGAGTAAAAATGGGTTAAAGGAAMTACAGGAACTCTAGATCACAAATAAGAAAGAAAACTGTATTAATTATCAAACTGACACATAAAGTCACTCACAAGCTAAGGTGTCTAAAAATAGGACTTAAACCCAAATCAGGGTGGAATGAAAGAGTGCACATACTAAGCAATAAACAACGTTCACAAAAAGGTTCCATCCAAAATCCAAGCACATGGTGTACGCCACTATGGTCATATAAACAAAATAAATGCTTATTATTTTGGACTAGGACAATTTTTTGAAATTTTGAATTAGACTAATACATATGCACAACACCTCGTTCCACAATTTATTGAAGCCAAACCACTTGCATAGGAGTCCATAGGACTGTTAAACACAATAGTCATTACTCATTAGCCTTCTCACTTTAAGACATTTCACAAATAGAGGGACTTATGAAGTTGCCCAGTTATGCAACTAGAGCATTTTGACGTAAATTATGTTGGCTTTGAGATGGACAAGGAACAGTCAGTGTTGCAATTTTTTTTTTCTGTTTTTTTTTGGGGGGGGGGGGGGGGGATTTGACAGATTACAAAACCAATTTATACATCTATTTTTAACGAAATAAAGCTAACTTCTTGTGCTCATTATGAACTAATTAGCTACACTAGGCTTATTCCATGGGTTTTGTTGATGGACCTCTAGGCCTCTTTGCTAGGAAACTGACTTTTGCAACATTTGATGCTTGCATGGTTACAATGCAAACAAATATTGACAGCATACAATGAAGAGAGAGAGAGAGAGAGAGAGTTTGTGTGTGTGTGTGTGTGTGAGAGAGAGAGAGAGAAGGGGGGGGGGGGGAAGGAAAACAAAAGGACCAAATCAGGAGCTACCCAAAATTTACAAACAAGGACACTAAAGTTCTTTACCGGGCGACCACAAAGGTACTCAAAGGAAAATCGGGCAACTCCATTGCAGCTTTGTAAAACTTCTAAAGTCCTGTGTAATTAGGCATTATTTYTCAGAACAAGTGTTACAAATATATCATAACAGACTTACAGAAAGCAAATACTACCTTCCGAACATCACCGGAATAGTCTTAGTTGTCACAATCCCTCCATATTGGTTGGTGACCTCGTACCACATTTTGTCAAATTCCTCCAATGTCTTGCTATCTAAAGGATAGAAGTAGTGAACCTGTGAATGGTAGATACCTGAATTAAGAAAGGTAACCATAACCAATCATGCAAGGTAGAGCTGGAAAACAGATCATTGCATGTGTTAATGTGTATGTGTAATCTCTAAGACCAACCCTCACCTGGTTTATGGAACTCTGAGCAATAAGCCGGCGATAATCAATATCGCTTCCAATCAAAACTTTATTGCAATGCTCTTCCATTTTCTCTAACAAATGTAGGAAAATCTCCTTTTGCATTCCATCCTGCAAATACATATTTAAAAATACATGCATCACTATTTAATACAGATTATCCAGAACAACTAGCATAACTATATCCATTATATGAGTTGGCTGGAGTGCTGGACCATAATCC
This sequence comes from Bassia scoparia, assembly GCA_008642245.1. NCBI lineage: Eukaryota > Viridiplantae > Streptophyta > Magnoliopsida > Caryophyllales > Amaranthaceae > Bassia > Bassia scoparia. The sequence continues at coordinate 19,500 of SNQN01000362.1, read as the reverse complement.
CATCATTTAAAATTTCAATTAAATGCTTTAAGGAATTACTAGAGGTGAAGATTCAAATCTATTTCAGCTGAGTAGCGAGTGAGACAGGACTATCAGAATGCAGCTCAAAAATACCCAGAGTGTGCATATAAAGATTAAGGAACCAGGAAAAGGCACTCAAACAACTGTATCATTGTATATAATACCTCCGCCAACAGTTAGCTTTTAATTATGAAAGAATAAACAGACAAATTAACATGTAAAGTGAACATTTCTAAAATAAAAAAGATAATTTAAATTTACTTGTTAGAAGTGGCCATATAACCACCAATAACATTACTGTATAAACTAGATGAAGAAAGAAAGCACCTTGAAGTTATAGGACTATAATGTCTACCTGATTCAGATCTTCGGGAGCTCGATTGCTGGTGGCCACAAGCACAGTTCCAGTGCTAAGCAATCTGCTAACAATTCCAGATAGGGCCACAACAGCAAATACATCAACAGTCTGTGGTAGAAAACAAAGGGGTGAAAAGTTTAAATGAATTGCAAAACCAACCTTGCTACCATGTAATATCTACATTACTCGGACTCAAGAACTCAACAGTCACATGTAAATGAGACTCAACCATCTTATAAACAGTGRCTATGTTTTTGGTCCAAAATGAATTGTCCATACAATTGTTAGAAATTTGAGGATCTAGCAAGGGATTTTGAGATAAATTTAAAAGTTAGTGTCAATAATAATACAGTTATGTCACACGTTAACTAGACAAGTAAAGAATCTGATTCCAAAGGTAAGTAGACCCAAATTATATCACTTAGCAAACAACAAACAACATCATAATCAAATGAAAGTAGTGTAAATTACTTAGGTGTCTCTCCATGCATAAGGCATACAAACGTTGGACTTTATTATACAACAAAGTGGAACTCAAAATGCAGCATTTTGTCGAGTAAACAAAATTAGAATACCTCACAAAACAAAATATTAAAAATTATCAATTAGCATAAGATCATTAAGAAACATACTAAATTCTGGAAAAAAAATAAATATATTTTTGATTGCTCTTCTCAGGGACAGGATATATAGCGAAGGTTCCAAAAAAAATAAATAAATAAATGTTATTGCAAAACTTAGAAAATTTAGTAAGGTTATTTAAGATCTATCATAATTTAATCAAGTAGCGGACAATAGTCATTACCTTATATTTCAAGGGCAACACAAATATTATTTATCAAAAAAAGATATATATACATAGTTATTGACACTTCAAACTTCTTAAGGAAATTTAACTGAATAAATTTCCAAGAGAAGTAAGAAAACAAGAAGTTACCATACATGAGGACGACCATTAAAATTGAATTCATAATTAAAAATTGGAGAAACATAGGTGATAAAAATTCGTGTACTTCTGACTATTTAAGGAGATGCTTAACTGAATAGTTTTCCGAGAGGAGTCAGAAATTAAGATGTTGACATACATGAGGAAGACCATTAAAATTGAATTCACAATTAAAAATTTGGGGAAACATAGATGATTAAAATTTGTGTCATGATCCTCAATCTTAAATATGCATCTAAAATCCATCTTATATGGAAGGGTATAAGAAGAGTGAAGTTTAGCTTAATAGGTATCTCAATATTGTATACTATATGGGTTTAGTTCTTTCGCATATAATTAGTTCTAGGTTAGGTTAACAGCACTTCCGTAGTTGCAATAATTCATTGTAACATTTTGTGTTAAACCAATTAGCTACACCTGTCAAACAAATTTACAAAGCACACTGTCATGGATCAAGCCAACGGCCCGTTACAAGCCAAGTCACTCACTACTGCAATACCATAGGAGAAAGAAGCTGTTGGAGGCAGAGGACAAAGTCAATGAGGACAAAGGGGAGCAGCAGCCTTGAAAATTAGMGATCATCACCAAAGTAATGAAGACAAGACTAACTTTTATGTGAAGGAAGTCAAGCCTTAACTAGAATAGCAATATGGAAGTGGTATTACTGTAAGTGTCTTTTGGAAGTGTGATTGTTGTTTTTAGTCCAATTATGTGTAAGTTATTTTCTGTTATTAGGGGGAAGGGAAGTAGAGGAATGCAAGTGAGTAGACCATTGTAATATTGGAGATTGGTATCCTAAAGGTACCCAGAGATTTGTAACCTCAAGTTACATGTTTATGTGAATGAAAGCATTCTTCTTCCTTAATTAATTCTTTTACACAAATCCCTTTTCTAATATAAATTGAGTGAAAACACCGAGAGTACAAGCGAGTTCATCACACACACAAGCAAACACCTTTTGAACATCATAAAAAAATAAACAAGAAATTTTTTATTTTTTTTTTAAAAAAAAACCTGTATCTCATCAAAGCAAAGAATGCTTCCTCCTTTTCCACCCTCTTGCTGACCAACCAGAAAATTGTCTGCCACAGCAGGAAGAATGTTTTTCATTTGTAATGTTTGCTTGTATTGCTCTTCAGCAGCTAACCATTCTTTGACTTTGATATCGAAAGGAAGATTCATAATCCAGCTAGATATACTTGACTGCAAGGATTTTCCTTCCACCTGATGCTTCCATAATTTATGCATGTGTTCATTTATTTCTAGCATAGCCTGCCAGTTATTGGATATAAAAGCATCAATTCAATTATCAAACCAGTTGTACACTTGTACCAAAAACTTTTCTTCTATATCTTTTCCCCTTTATTACCTCATGAAAGTGAAACCTTCTTCGATGTTTAACAACTCCTTCTGTTGCACTATAAAACATGTCCATGAGCATAGTTTTCCCTGGAAAGATAGAGCAAAGAAAAGATGAGAATTAACCTCTTTTAAAACTCCAGGTAATAACTAGAGAGAACCCTTTCCTCTAACTATTATTCCTCTGCACAAAACTTCATAATATAGTACTAAAGGCCTTAGCACAGAGCCATAGACTACAACTCTTGTCTAAGAAGATAGAAAATTATAGCTCACCACTTCCCACGTTTCCATACAAATATAATCCTTTAGGGGCCACAGGAGCAACTGGACGTGGACCACATAATGAATCTAACTTCTTCTCCCGGTTGAGGTATGACACCCACTTTCCCACCCCAGATTCTACATCCTGAGAATTCCTCCTGAACCAAAACAGACACACTCTTAAATGGTGCAACATTGTGATTCTAATCAGACACTATTAAATATGTAAGAGACCCAACCAGCTCAACTTCTTCATACAGTAGGCAGACCAAAACTTCACATGCACATATAAACTTCCACAAAAGAAATACATAGCTCACCTCCCCCTTCCCCATTTCCTTCCTGTCTTCCCATGAAACACGAGAAAAGACGAATAAGCCTCTTATCATGGGTCTCCCAAGTCCCAATCACTCAATCAATCATTCGAAGCCTTAATCTCAGGTCCCAACCACTGAACTATGAAAATAACACATTTGCAAGTATGGCCAAATTAAGAGGCACCTTAATTAAACACATGTACTCTGTACCAAACTTGCTTGGTGAAGCTAGCAGTATTCCATCATATGGCTTTAAATTTATGTACAAGGTTTTGAAAGTAACAATTGTTTGCTCTTCCAAACAACCCCCTACCCACCCACACAAACAATACATGCGCACACACACATTCCAAGGGTCAAACTAGGGAACCGATAAAGAGTGGGTCTAGTTCCACCATAAGCCCAAAATTGCATAACCCCAAAAGAAATAAAATGATATACTATGGTTGCTTGTATGAGGAAATCCACACTTACCAAAGCCATTAAAAAGAAAAGAATGAATTAAAAAGATAGCAGCACGAGATTTCTATAATAACGCATAAGAATATAAGATAGAATGAGGAAACAGTGGAAGACATCTTCAAAGTATCTCAAGATTTTATTTTATCACAGAAAAACAGGCCTCACCGAGTCACCCAACTTTCGACCAATCTATTTCGCTTCTTTTTAATTTCTGACCATACATCGCCATCTTGTCTGCGTTGTGCTTCCTCCATTAAAACCCGACGATGCTCTTCCTCCCTCTTCTTCTCCCAGCTTGCTAACTTTTCCTGGAAGTAGGAGTCCAAAACAGGAGCAAACATTAGACAAAAGTTATATTTCATCACCACAAATTACTAAAAATCTTACGAGTATATATTGTTGTCCAATTGTCATACATGATATTCTTCCATCTCCTTCTCGTATTTCTCCAACCTGCCCAAAAGATTTTCCAACTCTGTGGCGACTCTTTCTTGATTTAAATCATGCTGTAACTTCCCTTGCTCAACCAAATTCTGATACTGCACCAGTGGCCCTGGAAAAAATGACTCTGGTTAGTATTATTTCAAAACACATACTTATTATCGGCTCGGCAGATATTTGAAAAAKAGCTTAACCAATGACCAAACTAAKCAGAAAGAATGATTGGAACAATAAAAACAGAAATATTTAATTATTAAGATTTCAGTCAGCTTAATTATTAAAGTGCACAAGGAAGACTGACAGTCTGACACAGACCAAATCAAGCATTAAAAAAATGTACATAATTACAGAATGTTGATACAAGCCATATAAACAGATGATAATGCATGATACTAACTCTGAACTCTGAAGCCACATCGCAGCAGTTCATTACAACTGAAGCCAGCTCAGCATCAAGTAGTTAGAGCCAGATAATTAGTTAGCGGGACTGTTATAGCATTTAACACTCTTGTAAGTAAGTTGTAATAGGTTAGTATATATTGTTAGCTCTCTTCTACACATTACTTTAGTGTGAGAAAAGTATGAAACTCATCTTCTTCCCCGTAAATCCCCTCTGTCAAATAGAAGTATTTGTTCTACTAAGTTTGAGCTGAGTATGTTAGCAATATAGGCGTAAAAATCTTGCTTTTCTCCATTCATTTCATTACATATGAACAGTGAATATTGATACTTCTCAGCAGTCAGCATTTTAGGTGTGGCAAACAAAGCATCTCCTACAATCTAAAGAGCTAGAAGCATTATGTTGATCAAAGTGAAACGACGATGTTTAAGATGTGAACTCAGACAAGAAACTTGCGGAAATGGAAAAAAGAGATTTGTCAAACATAAACAAAACGATCCAATCTATTTCGAAGGTATGTTTGAAAACAAGTAAAGTTCCTCCAAAACAAATGTTATTAAAGTCTTGTCATGACAATAAACAACTAAACATCCAAAATATCAATATGAGAACTCTTAGCAACTCATATTGTGATATTTTCTTAACTTCGCATGGAAAAAATGAACATAACACTCTCCTCAAACAAATGGCATCAAACATTCTTAACTTCGCATTTTCTTCAAGCGGATCATAATTTAATGAATTCAAATGTTAACAACTTCTTAATTGCAACAACTAATTCATCATAATGTTTAACCGCTTGATTAAAAATATTATCATAGTTTGTTCATTAAGTTTTTTCATACTTAGATCATTCTTCTTTCGTAACAGAAAGCTCTCACCAATTGAACATTTTATGCAAAATATTTTGCAAATTGCAATTTGCAAATAATACCTAACTGTTGCAACTTGCAAGTATTCTTTTGTTGAGGAATTATTCAACTGTATAATGACAATATCCGAAATTTGATCACGCTAAAATTGTATCCATAATTCGATTTCCAAGTGATCACTTCCTATAAATTTTTAATTAAAAAAAATACCGGGAAAAAAAAAAACAGTCAACACAATTCGACTGCATAAAAAATATATCCTAAAAAAACAAATTTCACTCAGCTGAATCAACTACTCACAAATTACAGCAACYTAAAACAAGGCAATATACAGAATTACAATCGCAACAAAAATAAAAGAAGGCAAATATTGCTGAATTCAAACAGAGAAACTAATTAACAAAAGTTCATAATCAATTAAATTCATTAAAAATCTCTTCTGAAAATCAAAATTAGCGCAAATTGATAGAAATGAAAATTTTACCAGGACGTTTAGAGTAGAAGCGGATCAAATTGAGGCCATTATTAGGATTACGACGAACAGCAGAATGCGAAATTACGCTAGAAATTAGCGAAATTCTCTTGATCATTTTGTTAATCTCTCTTCAAAAATGTGATTGATTGTGATTTTTTGTGATTTTCAGTTATGAGAATTGAGAATTTGTTAAGGAGGGAAGAAGAAGAGGAAGAAAATGGAAGAAAAGTGCAACATTGGGGTGACGTGGGCAATTTTGCACTGTGAGTTTTGAAGGTGCAATTATTACGGAGTTTTATGGTTAGATAAACGTTATTGCTTGTCTGAAATGGTTAAATCCGTTGTGTTGTTACTTGTTTGGGTGAGGGTAATTTAGTAAACTAAAGGAATCGTGAGTAGAAATGCAGAGTGCTCCGATCAAATGGTACAAGCAATGTCGATTGCGGCTTGATCTAATGGTAAAGGGTGTAATGGATATTTCTTAAGACGTGACGTTTAGTGAAACGAATGGTGGGAACTTCATTCGGCTAGATCCTAATTAATAACTAAGATATGGTTAAGAAGAAAATATAATAACAAAATCGAAAATATGTGAACAATTGTAAAAATTGAAAATACGTGAACAATTGTAGGTAGTTAGTAATGGCAAAATTGAAGATAACTGAACAAATATGACTTTTTACTTACAAATTTACTACGGAGTATTTCCCTACTCGTTCTTTTGTTTTGCTTTCATAAAAAGCTTTAGAAATAATTTCATGCAATCAATCACAACCCAAAGCCCAAACAACAAAGCTTCAAGTCCAACCATTCAAATCCATTGGGTGACCCAAAGCTTTAGATATGTTGTAATGAGCTCAATTCGCGACTATTCAAGTCCGATTCAGCAATTGGCATGTCTAGCATGATAATATCAAGTTGAAATGTTGAATTCCACACTAAAATCCTAAATTTATGGAAATAAGAACTTTCAAAATTCTATTGGTAATCCAAATTCTTATTAGGTAAGATTGAATCACATCTATTCCAAACAAGAACGAACAATATTAGGATCATTATCTACAAAATTACACACCACAAAGTGTAATAATATAATATAGCAAGTTAAAGCTCAAAATCATAAGGGAGTACAACCTTTTTGAATGGCTAAAATCCAACATTTCAAATTGTCATCTTCTTTCATCAGTCATATACATATGTGAGATTTAATTTCACAACATTACATTTGGAGGGAAAAAATGGTGATCAGTCAAATTTCCATTACAAATTGGTAGGATGAAATTTCCTAACTAAAAAAGGTCTTGATGAAAAAATCCCACAAAACTTATCAACAGTAAGCATGGTGTATTAGCACTAATAATGTATTAATGTGTCACTTGTGAAACTGTTGCACTGTAAAAGAGATGAGGGATTGAATCTTCGCAACGGCATCGATTTCATCCGGTGGGCATTTAGACAGAGATATGTTCAAAGACTGAAGTCCTTCATCAATCTTACCCTCTGACAGTGCTACACAGCCCAACTTGTATGCTTCCTCGGCAATCTCCATGTTGTATACACTTTGAACGGAGCCTTTATTCCTCATTACTGGAGTTCCAAGGCGTGCTGTAAACTGGGCATACTCTAAAGCAGATATGGCTGCATTTATTTCAGCCATGAGAGCATCAGATGTTGAAGGAAAATATTTCACAGCATCAAAAACACTCCAATGAGGGCTTCCATCTTCCGAACCCATGTTCAAATGCACACTGAAGTAGTAAGCTTTTATACAAAGAACTCCATTGATTATGCTTCTGCTACCTAAATCATTGTTGCGGAACTGACTGACTACTGATGAGATTTCAGCTGTAACGTCAATCAAGTTACAGAATCACCCACATTTAGCTTCTTCTATCTTTGTAATCCTGCCAGACATATCAATTGTAACACGTAAGGAAAAAAGAAAGGCTCGCTTGATGAGTAGTTATACTTGGATAGTCTAGCTTGATAACATGTGCTCGACTCAATCCCAACTTTCAAAAACCAATTGTGTCTCAACTTTATAGAACCATCACACCACGCATTTGAGCTCCAATTGTAAAAGCTATAGTACCACTCAAGTTCTATCGTACAAGGCARTATAAACTCAAACCAATTCTCAAAGGTAAACGATGTGACAAATTGCAGTAAAGCTATTACACTTACAGCAATGTTGAAGAAAATCAACCTGCACAGCAGTTATTCTATCAAATTTCAATCAGATACTCTTATCTGATAGAAGTTTTTCAACTCTTGTCTCATCTTTCGGCCACTCATCTATACCCCCACCGCTCAAAACCCCATTTTTATTTTATTTTTGGTGATCGCCCAAAACCCCAATTTATAGGTTCATATAAACTAGAAATTTYCAAAATGGTAGTGGCYAAACAATGTYTTTCCTATAGAACCACAAARGGAAATAATGTTGATGGAATTCGATCCCAAGTGTGTAGGTAAGCCAGCCACAAAGACGGCTRAGGATTTTCGAATTTAMGGTGAAACAACCTATATTAAAGAAGCTTGTAACATCATTATCATGTATTAGCCCTTTCTTACCTACTTATTAGTCACAATGACAAACAAATTAATGTTTAAGTTTACATATATWGATCATACAGCATAGGGGCTTAAATTAAACATAAACCAAACTGTAATTCTCATATGTAAATTTGAGCCAGAAACTCTTGTAAATCTAAATCTCAAMTACATTAAACTAAGAATTTCACAAGAATATTTAAACAAAACAAACACATCTRAAATTACATGTAATAAATTAAATAACTATGCTAGCACTCAAGTTCACATTTTTCTCTTAACAATCAAAATGGCAGCATAAAAAAGAAAACCCAGGAYTTATCYACAGCAGATAACTTGTAAAAATGAAATAGACGAAAGAAACAATTAAATTACAAGAAACCCAAATGAACAAAGTTGGGAAATTCAAGAACATAAGATTCCCAAGAATTAACAGAAATCAGCTAGTAATCAAAACTCAATTACAACTACAAGAATTCATCACAAATTCACAATCATTATGTTATACAACGCTGTACTACACCAGTATGTAAGGTGAAAACGCCATTAATAAATAAGCAATGCTGATTTCAAAGCTGAAAATTCAAAAATTGATTGATCTTTGTTAATTAAAACAAATCAAATGCATAGTAAATTAGCAATAATAGAAGAAAACTTACAATAAAAAAAAAGAATTAGGGAAGAATCAAATAATGAAGCTTCGAAAAGTTTGAAGAAATGGCGAATTGCAAAGTCGGGAAAAGAGAGGAATGAAGAAGAAGGGTCTTTTAGGGGGTTTTGAGGTTGGTTGTTGGGCGGTGAGGGGTGGCAGTATCAGGAGTTTTTTTTAATTCGTATTTTGTTTTAACAAATTTGGTTTTATTATAATTAAATAAATCTTACTTATATATAGAAAACCGGATTTGGATCCTCTAGATTTGAAATTTATTGATTTCGACAAATCTAAACCCTACAATGAAAATCAATGGCTAATTTCAAAATTAAAATTTTAAAGTAAAACAAAATTATTAAAAAAACTTTTCATCTCACAATCCTATAATTCTATCAAATTTAAACTTTAGAGGATCTCAACTCCAATAAACCTGATTATTATTAATTTTATTTAATAATTTTATTTTCCCATTGGTATGGTAGGAAGTGGTCTTCAATTCTTGACTTTGCCGCCAACTCATATACTCTTTGGAATATACTTACTTTTTAAAAGAAAACCAAAAACATTATTAGTGAGTGGAGGACTCGAATTTGTAATCAATTGTACTTCATGTTTTAATTTAGGAAAATTTTACGATATACCCTTGTAAAAATGAGTTTTCCACAATATACCTCTTTCTTTAAAACTGTCCACAATAAATCCTACATAGATTAATTTGTACACGTTATAATCTTATTGATTGCTAGTTAATGGGCTTGGTTAATTCTAACCATACTTTGGTTAAGATTTATTTCAAAAAATAAAAAATAGATACTGCTAAACCTATTGATCAAAACGGCCAAACCGTAATGATATGAAATTGAGTTATCTTCTTGGATATCAACTTCTGCTACTGTAAATTGCAATGAATTATCTCAGAATTGCAGTCCAAATTACACAACAATATTAGAAAAGTATCCACAATTGCAGTGCAAATAACACAATAAAATCAGAAAATATCAATAATTGTCAAAATCTTGCTTCAATTAATTCATTAATCCAAATAAGTGTACAATCAAAATCCAAATTAATCTACAATCTGTCTACAATCAATATAAATTAATCTACAATTTGTCTACAATCTATCTACAAACAGAGGTGATTTAATTACTTCTCTTTCAACGCAACAATCAGAATCGAAATGGAACAACGCAACAACAGCAACATCAACGTAGCATCTCTTTCAACTCAACAACTTTGATTTGTCTTTCAAAGCTCTGATTTGGTGTTCAACATCTGGAACAAAGTAGATCGAATATGGCGAAATCCAAAAATTACAAAAAATCCAAGCTTACATGCGAATCCGGAGCTTTTGAAGAAGACATTGTCGAAAAAAAGGAAGAATGTTTGGGAAGAATCGGAAAGGATTGGGAGGATTTGTGTTCACTGTGCAATGTCTGTCAATCCGAATGGTGTTCAATAGCAATGTATTTTGGGGCAAAGTAAATAAAAAAACCCTTATTTCTGAATTGGGAGGATTTATAAGTCTTTTTCTTAAAAGAGATTATAATCTTAACCATGTGTTAACAAATATTAATGTGAAATTAAAGAATAATAAGAAAAAATGGAGAGGGCTATTACAGATTAAGGTTGTTAATGTCAGGGATTTATGTGGACAGTTTTTAAAGAGGGTATATTGTGGAAAACTCGTTTTTACAAGGGATATTGCAGATTTACCTTTCATTTAGTGTTCATTGTCATCATATCTTGAGAGGAGATGGAGTGTTAAATCATAACTATACTAAAGCGTAGTCGGCTTGCACTCTATGCCTGACACGTGTCGTTTTGTCGTTCACTGCTTCCCATCCATTTCGCTATGCTATTTTCGGAATTAAATATATTTTATACTATAAAATATTTTGAAATTTATATATTTAAACACTATTTTTTTTAGAAATTCCGCTAACTATATTTTCCCTAAAATATTTTGAAAATATCTTGATATATCATTTGTATGACCTTGCAAAATATTCTAAATATGTTCTGACTTTGTAAATTATAATTATCCCTATATAAATTATAGCCATGTTGAGCAATATTTAGACAAAATTACGGTGATCAAATTATACTTGCAATTTAATCGCATGTCAATATATATACTTGCAAATTATATTGCTGACATATTTTGCTCACCGTGATATTTTATATATCATACTTTTATTCTATGTTATGATAATATACCCAATACTAATGTACAAGCAAGTAGGGGTAAGATATTCTATGAAATATACACATTAAGATATTCTATTCTCTACATACACATTATATGGCTAATATATTTAATTCTAAGATATTTTATTCCCTACATACACATTATTTGGCTAATATATTTTATTCTAAGACACTTTATTCCCTGCATACACATTAAGATATTTTGATATAGCATCAATTACCAATTGCGATATATATTACTTAAAAACAATATAAACATTCACGATAAAAGTTTACGATATCACATAAAATAATTATTACAGCTAACCGCTGCAATTAATTTATGGTCCAATTCGCTATGACTGGTGATATTTCTCATTTTAATGAGGATTGGAAAGAAAATTAAAAATTATAAGAGTTTGGCGAGTCCCTAAATACAACAAATGAAAACAAGATTATAGATCGACTCCATAGAATTGGTTTTGGTCAATGAAAAGATAAAATTGAATTTTTACATGACGTTGTAGGATAGCAATTTAATTAAAAACTAATATAATACGCGTGCGATGCATGACTTATAATAAAATTCAATATTAGGTCTTTATTATTACAAAATCAATTACTCAGAAGACCTTTTAAAATATTTTTTTGTGAGAAAATGCCTTTAATTTTAAAAAAATTTATGTGAAGAAAGACCTTTAATTTTTTTTGCTAGAATGGACTGGTTTGCGACCTTTGACCAGGGGAAACCGACATTGATTATGTTTGCGCCATATAAGTTTTATCACTTTATTTAACAAAACACCGTTATTTGGTTTAAGTAGAGTTTATATTTAGGCAAAATAAACTCCAACAGATATTTCATAATCTACCTCCAAACACACCCAAAACTTTTCGTCAAACCACAACATTTGTTTTGATATAGAAATTTGAAATCATAAATCCAACAAAACAAAGTTGACATATTAACACATCTACAAATGCTCTTAAATTTAATTATTTATCTCTTAAAACTAAAGGAAATCCAGAGCAAATCTATATTATTAAAAGAATCTTACACCCATAACCACCTCGACCCTTCACCACAACCTCTCCATTCAAAATACTCATTTTTTATATTTATTCTTTCTTTTTAAAAAATTACAAAAAACTAAAATAATCTCTATTATATAAGTCATGGGAGCTATGATGTTCCCTTATGAAATGTTATTTACCTCTTTAGTAAATGAAAAAATTGTATATTTAATATTCCCTCAATTAATTCCTTTCCGGTTTAAAATTTTGCATATAGAAAAAGTTTAAAATTTACCAAATTTAAAATAAAAAAACAAATTACCAACAAAACTAACTTAAAACATTTATGGTAAAAACTAAAAGGAGAAACATATAATGAAACGACCTAACATAATTTTCGAACTTATTATTGTACAATGAAATAAAAGAGTGTCTAATTTGAATATATAATAACATATTTTTTCACGTAAGTTTTAACTAGGCATGTATAGCGTGCACCAGAAAACTAATATTTAATGGTTCTTTTCCAATCCCAAATATATGAATTCAAATGTCTGTATATAATTTGACTTTTAAAAAATTTGACGGTGTAACATGTAAAAAAATATAGTGTTTCTTAATCTGAAAATATAGAGTATTTGATGTCAATGATCACATAAAATACTAAAAATCATCCAAAATATGTTTCCAACGAATAAAATTTGAAGTATTCTATAAAGTTAAGATTATATTCCATATTTTTCAATGTATAATTTCAAAAAATAAATACTGAATAATATATTATTGTGTATTTCATACATTACAGAGGTGAAAAAAACAGGCATATTGTTTTTATGAGATCACAACAAGTGCTGAGTTGTGGTGCGGGTATATTTTTTATTTAGTATAGTACGTATATATGATTTGTATTTGATTGAAAAAATTAAAATACAAATTATTTTTGTTTTATATTATATATATAATATATATATATTATATATATATTTAATATAATATTATATATAATATATATATATATATATATATATATATATAGATTTGGATCAAATGAGAAGCACCCTTAAAATGAGAAGGGTGAGAAGCAATCCTGGCCATTAAATTTAAATCTAAGGCTGATATTACCTTGAACATAATGACATGCGCGTTTGTATTTTATTTCATTCAATTCATATACTCGTACGTTCAATTGAAATTTCATTTTTTTTCTTTCTCTCTTCCTTCTTCTCTACTACTCTCAAGCACTTCAGCTTCACTCTATTTTTGCCATTTTGCTTCGCTAATTTGCTCAATTCGAGTGTAATTGTAAGTTTCTTTTCTTGAATTCAAGCTTTAATATTTAATTTGCATCAATTTTGATGTTTTTATTAACCCTAAGTTGCATAATTAGTTTTTTTTAATTCCATTATTCTACTCAATTTCTTTTCTTTTTGATTTTAATATTATGTATTTTTTTCAATTTTCGTTCATATTCTTCATATTTTCGATTTTTTATGATGATTGAAAGAAAATGCTTAATGAATATTTTTCGTCGTTGTTGTTGCTTCGTCGATGACGTTTCAACATTTGGTGTTTATGCTTTGATTTTGTTTGTTAATCTATTGTTCTTTGTAGATTCTTATACAGTTCTGCTCAAACATGCATGTGATATATGTGTAGATTTTTGTTATTCGATATTGAAATATGTGATTTTTTTATATTTTTGGCGAAACGGACAATTTGACATAAGAAAAGGAATAGGTCTGATTGTGAAGTGTTGCTTAGATAGTAAAACTATGATACAAAAAATACAAGAAGTGCTGAGATGCTTAATACTAGCTTGCGGCAAAGCACAAGTTGCTGCAGTGGCTTACACAGCATGGCAATGGCTTGAACCTGCTTTGGCTTGTGTTGGGGCAACTTGTTTGGCTGTGTAGCTGCTAGTTACTGCTTGCCTGATTGTTATGCCTCCAAGGATAGGGGACTGCCTTTTGTAGCACCTCGAGTACAATCGAGGAGTGATGATGCCGCCCCCGATTGTGGTGTTGGCTGCCACAGTGGGCTCATTTACTAATCGCACATCATTCCCTTGAAATCCAATACTGAGTATTATGTGAAATATATTGAAATATCTGCACATTTACCTTAAAATATATGCACATTCACTTGGAAATATTTGCACATTTTCCATGAAATATATGCACATTTTATTTTACAATCATTTTATGATCTATGAATTTTGTTTCATGTTTTCTTATATGATAAAGGAGTTGATAAAAGGCTTATATGTGCTTATTCAAAGTACAATTTAAGTTATCAAAGTGTAAAATTCAAATGTGATGTACTGGGAGGTTAGTGTTGACGATTAAACTAATTTAAGATTTTTCTCAATGTTCATATTTAACTTATCCACTTCTTTAATTTTCATTATGCGATTTGTCTTTGTAAGGCTATAGCTCAAATGGTAGAGCAATGTTAATAGTGCACATGGTGTAGGTCGAGTCTACATAGCCTATATTATTCTTATAACATAAACTATCACAACACAAACTATTCATTGTAACTATTATCCATAACATAAGTTTTCTTATTCAAAAATGATTTACAATACCAACAGTATCAATTGTTACAAAGTGTCAAATTCTCAATCTTTCTTAATGTCTCATAATAATAACCTAAAGACAATACTCGTTAGAATAACTTCAAAGCAACTCTAGAGTATAAGAAGCTTTGCCACAAGTTTGAACAATGTCAACTCCAATAACTCCCATCGGCGTCAACCATTCTTTCAATTTGAGGACTTTTATGTATGAATTGGTGTAGCATGACATTAGGAATTGTGCCTGCACTTGTAACAACATTAATTAATATAAGTTGTAACTAAAATATTATGCATTATTTTTCTAGTCAATGTGCATAATTTCAACCGTAAATGTGTATATTTTTCCTTGTAACGCACATATATTTATGCAAGAGAGCAATAATTTTCTTCATCAACTTGAATATGGATGTAAATTGTTTTACTACAATATATTGCATGTAATATCTTAAATGAAGCCTATGTAGATTTGAACCTACATTCTCTGTACAATAAAGTACAATGCTCTACCAATTGAGCTAATAGGCTTTGTTTGTGATGCTTTAATTTAGTTGAGCACATGAAAGAAAATAACTTATATTGAGCACTAAGGCCTCCAAATCAATGTTTACAACCTCATGAACAAAATGAGGATATTTTTCAAGCATATTCTATCACCAACAAAACTACTACTACTAAGTTTAGCTAAGTCATATGCAACCTGATTGTCATCCCGCTTATAGAGAATAAGTACAATCTTGACACAAGATTGCTCAATAAAAATAAAATAATCATTTAGATTACAACATTTTAGAAGGAATAACAATACCCTTCCATAAATGATTATACAACATATATAATATTCTCTGTTTCTTTTGCCAAAAATATTCTGTTCTAGAATATCCTTAGGAATCCATGTAATGAATATGACCCTCATGAAAATTTTAAACTTAATATGATTCTTTGTTAGGATCTCGTTTCAAAATACTTTTTCTTGATAACCAACTCGGCACAATACTTCTTTTCGACTTTGCATACCATTTCCATTAGTTTAATTTGTAACATCTAAGAAACCTATCTATGCACACATAATATTTCAATGTAACATGCCCTTTTTATCCATGTTTGTAGTGATGAGCGTATATTAACACCACATACCTTTGCATAATCTTTATATGATTTTCTAGGTTCACCCAAGTCTTCAAAGACCAGTTTACATGAGGCTTTTTGTCATCGGAACACTTAGGAACCATTCCCTAGTTCCTTTTGGAGTGTAGCATACTTCGGTTCTAGGATTTTTGATGTACTTTGTTGGTGAAGTATCCCCCAATTTTGTATGCAACCTATGACAAACCACTAATTAGGATAAGTAATTGCTACAAAAAATTATGCATTATTTCGGTCAATGTGCATATATTTCTCTGTAATTGTGCATATTTTCCCTCGTAAATGTGCATATTTTCCAAAGTCAATATGTACATATTTCTCACTGACATATGTTTGTGAATGTGCTTTTAACATTATTAAGCATATATTTTAGCATCAATGTGCAAATATTCCCCATTAACGTGCAATATTTTAAAGTCAATGTGCAAATATTCTATGTAATGCACATGTAACAACAAATTAGTATACTCTGTTTGTATACTCTTGTCACTGTGTTATCAGTTGTTCACGATTAATGAAAGATTAATGCAGTAATTTACATATTTACATGATAATACAAAGTAGCATCCATATTATTATACATTGGCATTAAATTAAATTTCTTATTAGTGATTACACTAGAACAAAAATCAAACAAAAAATTAGTTTTAAAATATGAATAAAAATAACGAGTTCATTATGAATAAAAATTATAAATAGAAACAATTGAATTCATCAAAATATAACAAGTTCATTGATTACAAACCTTGTTCAATTTCTGAATTTGAAGATTCTCCCTCAATCATTGTGTTAGACATCTTAAATCGAATAATCCACTGTCCTTAATCCGCATAATTCAATCAACCCGACAATGTGGTCGAACAATCAATCGATCAATAAATCGAATAATCCGCAAGCTTTAATCGTTCGCACAATTGTTTCAGAGGGGAAGAGAGAGAAAGTTTGATTTTAGTTGAAGTGTAATTGCATGCGATGAACTGATTGTGTTGTTTTCACTAATGTCATTGATTAATTTAGACTAAAAATCTCAGCCATTGGATGTTAATAAGATGAAGGGTTGGGGATTGCTCTCACCCTTCTCATTTAAGGTTTCTTCTCATTGGATCCTAACCCATATATATAATTATATATATTATATATATATATATATATTATAATATTATATATATTAATATATTATTATATTAGTAATATTATATATATATATATATATATATATATATATATATATATATATATATATATATAACTGTGTATTAAGAAAAATAAGCGGAACATCATCCGGGCCTAAATACTAATAAGGTAATAAGAAGAAATATGAAAACAAAAGATGATATAAAAAAYCAGAGGATCYGACAACATACAATAACGTTCCCGATAATTTCAATCAAGTTTTTAGCAGGTGTCATTTTTAAATTTTGAAGAAKGAATGAAGAAGAAGAGGAAGASGAGAGAGGTGCGAGGTAAGAGCGACCTGAGCCCTTTGCCCTAGRAATTTAATTCAGTACAGCCAACCAACTCAGGTACCTTATGACATAACAACAAATTTTGCTAGTACAATAGTACCTAGTAWGTGGCATATCATTCAATTCTTGAATTTAAACAAAATTTATCATCCCAAATTATTGGTTATATTGTCAATTTTCAACCCGATATGGAAAACCCAATTAACCACGTTTTAAGCTGGTCRGTATTATCCATGGTCCACACAAATGCAAATAATAATTCACATTATTATGTCTTGTCTTGTCTTAAAAATTACAACAATAAAGCTCAGTTCAGAAATTTGTCTTACATCAATTTAAACTATTGTACACGCGATGTGTGCTTAGACGTATAAAAATTGTAGTATTTCATTCAATCGCACGGACTCTACTCCACTACACAAAAAGATAGAATGGCCGCGACGTCGCACTCTCACATGTAGACATACACTCATGTCTGCCACCTCACTCTCCCCCATAGCAATGCTACCCAAACAACATGTACTTATAGCTAATTAGCTATAACATTTATCCTGGAATGTAATTATTTTCGGTAAAAAAAAACAACATGTAGCACATCGCTAAACTTACTAATTAGTATTTACTACCATATTGTGATATCATCCTATAATAGCAGAGCTGCTCCCTATAGGCTTTAGTGACTACTCTATTACATACTCTGTGACAGTTGTTAGTCAATGAGTTGGATATTCACAATTATATAGTGTGTTAAGTACTGCAATAGTGTGATTGTTTGGTTGTGTACGGTGATTATCCAACCAACATATAATTCACATATCCATCTAATTAAAGTCTTTGAGCACTCTCCTCTTATACTCAATATTTCTTAGCTGTAATTCGGTTTTCATGCAGGTAGTACGCGCCATTAATGATGCGTGCGACGTTATTGGTGCGACTTGCTTCCTTAACTTATATATCTATATCTTACAGAATGCGAAATCTCCATTACAGGTCAAGCATGTAAGGTCTGCGGTTACATTAATAGGACCAGAGGAGACCACCATCCCTCCGCTCACCCCGCAAGAAGCTTTCGAGCTCATCCTTATCTATATATAGCGCTTCCATCGGTCTTAACTTAACTTAGTCAACACACGCTTATGTTTGCATTCTTTTAAACTTCATACTCATATATCTTATGTTACTACGCATGTTTCAATATCAACTATCCTTCACAAAGGCATCTCTTTAACATATATAGTTTATATACCATCTTTTTTAAATTTTATTTTTGGTGCTTAAGAGAGCCTACCCATCTGGTACTTGCCCGTTGTATGGTATATAGAATCGAGATGAAAAAGTCCCCATAAAGATTATTCAATCTTGGGCATAACCTCCCTAGAAATGATATTTGCGAACCTTTAAACCTAACCCAACTCACTTATTCCATTATCATTGTCACACTACTCTGCTTCTATTATCATTTAATTATTTGTTAGCAACTTTAATACGATAATAAGATTATTTTGTTACATACCTATCATCCTCAAAGAATAGTAATATATCTATGAGAGAGTAGATTAGTGAGAGTACAAATGTGAAAAAGTATATTTCCTCACATAGTTGCAATTAATCATTATTGGAAATGATGACTTAACTACAGCGTCTTATAATTAATACTCGAATCTTTATTATAATAACCGATATTAAAACCTATTTTGTAACAGCTATCACGCAAGACGAATATCGAAATCAAACCAAGAACTATACTTAAAGACCCAGATCGACCTCCTCCACTCTATTGCTTCTGACACGTGTCACGGGCTGATCGTTCTATTCTTTTTCCCGTCCCCTTTCTATACAGAATCCAAACTCAGCTCTCATTTTATTAAACTACCTGCTTTGGAATATTCTCACCTATTTATAGATTTATATTTGTTATACTCTCATCTGAATAATGATCTCTAAACATGAAAATGTTCTGGATAGAAAAGTACTACCAGCTCAGATGTG
>SNQN01000361.1:112588-158731 GCA_008642245.1 Bassia scoparia | reverse complement strand
AGTTAGTGGCACCGAATCACAAACTGCGGTGGATATGTGAGGAGATTTGGTTTGTTTCTTCTGAGGTTGATATGAAGGAATTGATGCGGATTTAGTGCATAATATAAATAGACCTCTAATAAGTTGGCTTTGGTCTGGGTGATAGGATCTAAAAGTGGAAGGAGGGCCCGTGCCAAGATATAACGACTTGGCTTCATCGACGGTCTCGTTTACCAGTACACTACATATACAGAGATTGAATTTAAGATGAGGGTAGTTTGCTAACTTGACTCCAAGATGAAGGTTAATATATTGAAAAACTACTCCGAATACACATCATTATGTAATGAATGTTGAAATGAAAAATCGAGTATAACCCAGGGAAGTATCTCATGTCTTCTATTGCACGAGGTTTAGTGGCATTGTCCAACAGGTTATGTAATTTAAGGATACGAACTACGCTGTTAAATAACGAATTTTCGATGTGAAATGTGGTCGTGTTCTTGTGACGTCATGTCGAACGTGTTTAATTAAACCTGTTAAAATTAAATTATGAATGGCAATAATATCGGCAATTTGGTGCTACCGTATTAAGAGTTTTGACAATAGGGGTTGGGGTCTTGCGATTATTCGCTTTCCTTCTAGGCAAGCCGTTCTGTATCAGACGGTCCGTCTCTTTTGATTATGAAAACAGAATTTCTATTGTTCAAAATGGGTTTAGTTTGTAGATCTCATCTAATAAGTTCAACGTGCTGAGAGTCGCGCCCGTCTCGCACATCTATGGTTTATTAACATTGATTGCCTTTCGGAGCAGGGAGGGTGCCATGGGGAATGTACGTGGCCAGCCTGTCTGTGAGTGTCTGGGATTTTGTGCCACTAAACCTTGGTCTATTGCTCAAGATCATATCTATGAT
This sequence comes from Bassia scoparia, assembly GCA_008642245.1. NCBI lineage: Eukaryota > Viridiplantae > Streptophyta > Magnoliopsida > Caryophyllales > Amaranthaceae > Bassia > Bassia scoparia. The sequence continues at coordinate 157,838 of SNQN01000361.1, read as the reverse complement.
AGTATACCACTCATAAACTTGAGTTCTATAATTGAATTGTCGAGTATAATTAATTATGCAGTTAAATATTAGTTAACAGGAGCTGTGATATTTTTTATGAAGTTGGGATTTGTAGTATCGGGAGTAACTTGTGCACGTGACAGTAATAATGTATAAGTAGTGATATTGGTCTGCGTTTGGGATCTGTCGTATGCGTTAAAGTTTGGTTAGTGGTTATGAACACCAGATTGGGTTTTTTCTTTTGTTTCTAGTGACAGGGGTCTAATAACTCCGGTTATGTCAGGTTTTAAAGGGGGAGATTGCTTGTTTCCGTAGTTTTGTATTTACTGTATTTCGAGTAAATTGTAATGTATTCATTCAGCATTTGCGCGTGAATTGTGTGATGCTTTGGAAATGTTGTATTTGTTGTGTCCATATATTCTATTCTTCTTGGTGGATATGGTGATGATCCCTATTTATATCACTTGGAAATTTGGGAGCTAGACTTTGTTAGCAGGATTTTGGGTAATCAAGGTTGACTAGCATTGGGATTGGTTGGGACTGTAGTATGATAGAAGTTCCGATATCGTTACTGTATAAATAATTTGTTCATGATCTGAAATTTACAAGAACGATTTTCTATAACGAAGTTATTATGTTTGTAAAAGATACATTATACCAGTTTGCGAAATAGGGCCTTGTGTTCCACTTGCAAATGAGTTTTTATATTTCAGATTTCACTGTTAGGTTTGAACTATTTTCTACCAGTTGATTTCCGCTGCAGTTATTTATTTTAGCCTAAAGCGTTTTAAAACACGTGGCGGTGAATGCCAATCGGTTCTCGTATTTTTCATTTAATATTTCACTGTAAGTGGAGATGAATTATCTGCGGGTTGTTACAAGTGGTAATCTAGTTTAAAAGGCGAAAATTATTTCCTTTCATTCTTTTTACAAACCCGTTTTGTTTTCAAAATTTTTCTTCTGAAGAGAAAACAACAAATATTTATTTTACCGCGGAACCAACTATTATAGATATTCTTCTCTTCTTCAAAACATAATTCGGCGTAGTTTGGACAGGGAAATACGTTTAGTGGTGTTTCATTCACATCTATATTATAGTTGCTTGTGGGAGTGTACCATAATTGTTTATGTTTTAATTCAATTATAAATGTTTGTATGGTAACATTAATTTCGTGTCTTGTTTTTTAAAGTGAACAAACACCTCAATTACAATTTTCCTTTTTACCAAAATTATTGATTTAACCTACTTTTTCGAGTTCCGAAAGGACGTATCTCTTTTAAGGGAGTATGATGTGTCGCTAAATGTCTTTTTTAATACAAACACACGTTATTTTCGCGAAATAATTTTTGCTACAAATATAGAACTTTATGATTATGTCAACGATTATACAAAAAATTTTTCATGTCGGGTTGTTACTTTGCGCAGAGTCTTTTATATTTTCTATATTATAAAAAAGAGAGTTTTAACGTAGTATTTCGTTGCTACATGTTGTTTTGGTTTCCTTTAAAACCAATAAATAAATAAAAAATAAAATATTACTTTGATTTTATATAATTGTTTTGGTGGTTTAACTAATTATTGTACGTATTATTTTTGGCCTAAACGTCGGGCGTTAGTTTAGTAGAGGGAATGTTAATTACACGGTCAGGTTATGTCCGACAAAGATAGATCGGAAGGGAAGATGTCATAGAAATGATGGATCCTTTATTTTCTCTCGAATCACCTCGAGATTTTCAACGCTGATAATAACGAGAAGTGAATAAAGCGCGTTCAAGATAAGGAGATAAAATTAAAATTTTCCCAAGAATTTGGATGACACATGCTAGGGTCAAGTGATTTTCGAAAAGAGAAGAGGACGGACGTCAATGGAGTAAAGTCGACGGCTTGTCAACCCACTGAAGGAAAAGGAGCCTCGAAATCCGAATCCTCTATAGGGATGTCCCATCGAGACTCGGCGAGGAAATGATACTGCTTTGATGAAAGACGTGATGAGAAAACGGATGACTTTCTAATGTGTTTCCCCTAGTAATCTTAGGATTAGAACTAGATCGCTAGAACATTCCGCCCTTGGTCGTTATAATTGGTTGATTTTATAGATTAACAACTAAGTACAGTAACGATACTTTCTCTCATTGTCAGATTCTATATTAACCGCTATTTTTTTTAAAAAAGTAAAAGGAAACAAGTTTTACTAAGTTATTAAAGGGTACGGTATTTTCGTTTTTAAAATTTTTATTATTTATTCATTGGTAATAACTTATGAATAAATTATTGTTGGCACGCCTAACTTTCTATTCTAATTCTTTTTATCTTGTTGACAACTTATTTTGGATATTTATTAAAACCGTCTATATTATTATTAAGATTTTGTTGCAACATATTTTAATTCTTGACATAGCTCAGTCTAATCCAATTATTTTGGCTACTTTGTGGTTTCAATGATATTTTTTTACTGGATTAGTTATTAAAATTTATTTTCAATATTGTCTTATTTTTGCCTATGCACTGCGCTTGGTGCCCTAACCATTATGTGTTTCCTTGCTTGGAGAAGATTATCTCCAATGATGCTTAAATGTGATTATTTGGATTGTGTTTGGAACAATGGAGGTAAACTCATAAGAAATTCCTTTGAGACCAACACAGTATGCATCGAAGTTTATTGTTTGCGTTCTGGGACTTGTTTGTAAGTATTGTTCTTCACTGATCTGAGAGACTGCTCATTGCTATCCAGGAGTACAAGTGCGGATGCACGTAACGTTGCCCGTTAGCTGAAACATTAAGCTCGTTAGCCTTTCCTTAGACAAGGATGCGCAGAGAAAACTCGTTGCGGGAAAGTGCCTGAACTCATGGACTCTCAAGTAGTAGCTAAAAGCTTTGGCTAGCTCACAACGCACGTGAGTTTGATTTCATTTCAGCAGTTACTTAATCATAGTCTCGTGAGGCCGATGAATTTCTTTGGGTTTGAGGAACCTGCTTACTTAGAAAGTTGGGATTAAGAATGTTTGAACAAGATCTTCACAGCTTAGAGTGTCCGGAGCACATAAGTAATAGGTGCTTCTCATTTTTCTTAAATGATATGCTGATGCTTAGGTGGTCCAAAGGAGAGACTTTTTGAAACCTACCTACTTTGGATGGGAAAGCTTTAAGCGAAGAGCTACGCGAAGAGTTTATCCCAATCGGTTACCGAGTCACGAAACCTACTGGATTGGAGGTGGAAAGAGTGCGTACGAGAGCATCTGATGATGTCTGGATGGGCAAATGAACCATCGGGAAGACCAGAAATTCCTTGCCAACAATTCAAGGCAGAGAGCTGGTAAAGAAATAGCAATGTACTATGGGTGTGCGTATCTGATCAGCAATGGGCAGAAAGGAGCTGAAAAGTCCTTAAAGTTTGTCACCGGTACCATCTCTATCCATTTTCTATTATATCCTGTTAATAACTTTGTTTGATTTGATGTTACCTATTCTCTTGTCCCACACTGTTGTCACCCTAGTAATTTTTTCTGTTTCGAGCCCTATTGTTTTATCTGTTTATTGCCCATGGGCGAAGTCATCCTTGTGATAAATTCCATGAAAGGCTTATCCTTAAAACAACCGAGGGAGCCGTTTTTCCATTAAACTCTCTTTGAGTCGACTTAGCAAACTAGGATTCTTTTGGGAGTGATAACTTGGGATATACATGGCTTACGTGAGATTGTGAATAACTGAAATCGTACGTAGGGATTAGTGGAGAAGAGTTTGTGACCATAGAGTCTTTAAGAAAAGCGAAAAGTTGGGGACTAGTTTTGTATTAAGAAAGTTATGAGTTAATAGTTCGTTACGTATATTCTGTTGTGTGTAAGAACTTGAGCGGAGCGAGATTAAGAGATAGAGCAAGAAGTGGTGATGAGTTCATAAAGTTTTCTTTTAGAGTGAGATTTCCGGGAGTGCTAACTAGAGAAGAGTTGAGTCCACCATAGAGTTTTTTTGACGGACTGCAATTTGCTTTCCAAACACACCTAGGGATGACACAGCGAAAGTTAAGGAGTTAACGAGTCGATGTCAGAATTGTAAGATAAGAAGTTAATGGCTAGTGCCACACCTTGGAGACAAATTTTTAATTGTGGGAGAATATGATGTTTTCACTTTGCGTATTGATTTTTGGGAATTCTATGTACTATAGAGGATCAGTTCATTTACCTGGATAATGAGGATTGTATGCCTTAAAGGTGAATGATTTTGGGTTGTTGAGGTCGATATACAGTTTGAGGGTTGCTACAAAACATTCAATAAACCTATTTGAGAAGTTGTTTGGGGCACTATGAGTTTATGATTCATGCATTTTGGGTAACCAACATATTCGAGGATAATAAATTGGGTTAACAATTTTTTGGAGTTACGAACGGAGTATTTATGAGTACCTGTAGACAAATTGTGATTGTTTTTTATTGATGATTATCTTGATATATTCGGACTGGAATGAGGGGGAACATGTTGGCGGACTTGAAGAGCTGTCCTAGAACACTTTGAAGTCATTAAATCGTTGTTGCCATTTTTCAAATGTAAGCTGTGATTCGGAGAAAGTTGTGCCTTTGAGTCATTCACTTTCTAGAAACCTATTTTGTGGCCTGCAAAGGTTAAGGAGGTTAGTGAGTGGCCCATGCCTAAGAAGCGACCTGTGGTCCGATGTTTTGAATGTATTCTGGGTCAACTGACTACTTTAGGAAGGTTTGTTAGGGATTCTCAAAACTACCCACCTGACCGAAACCAATGTGATGGAAAAAGGGAGACAATTAAGAGTGGAAGTGTGTCCATCTTTCCAAAACCTTAAAATCGGTTGACAACCGCTCAAATACTTGTAGCATTGCCTGATGGGACTGAAGAATTGCGGTGTATACTTAGGCAATCCAACAAAGCTTAGTTGTGTTACTGCGACAGAATTAAAAAGGTAATAGATTAGGCGATATTTGAGGAGTTGAGTGGCTATGTTCAATTGGGCCATGCACACTTGGTGTAATTAGCTAGAGAAAACGAGTATTACGAATTTTTGCATAAGGATTAAGTGAACAAGTACGAAATTTGGGAATTGTACTAAAAGTGGAAAATTAAAGTTATGAGGATGGAATTCAGTATTTTAAGGGCAAGTAATGTGTTCATGAAAATATGTGGTGATTTGAGACAAAAGACTTGCGGAGGATGGTGAATTATACATAAAAATAGAGGAATTATATGAGTGGTTGAACATATAAAAATAAAGATTCACGAGTTCCGGTTTCCAAAAGGTTAACAATGCGGGGGACCGGAATGTGCCGTGGGATTCATATTACTTAGACTTGTTTATGGGGTTTAGAATGATGAATTTGAGTCATTGTTGGTTGTTTACCTATGTAGTCCTTGAGTGTTTTGGGAAAGTCTCCTAGTTCTGTTGGGTGCGTTTTTGTTTATTGGGGTGAGTTACGGGGTAGTAATCTTTTCTTTTAGGGGGGTGAAATTTTTGCGATTGGATTCGCGCTTATTGCTGCTGTTTTTACTTACTATTCTTCTATTTGGCCTGTTTGTGCCTGGTTTGGTCAATATTCTTAATTGCTTGACTTTAGCCTGTCGGCATGATTTGGTTTAGGTAGCACAATATAGAAGCGTGTGAAATTATGTCAAGTATGGTCATTGGAAATATTTCCAGTGATACAGTAGTTTACAACAATACAAGTACGTCTTCTAGTTGAAATTCTCGAGAGGATTTGTGGATTTTGGGATAAGTTTCGGTGACTAATCAATAAATCACAAGTAAGTCGTGCATCACATAATTGAATAACATGAAGAACATCTAATAGGAATTTGATAATTGCCAAAATATGAATTGAATCAACCCAATAACATGATAATTATATTGGTTTAGATCCGCAATTGCCTACGAAAGAAATTACTCAAGCATAAATTTAAATCATTAAAACAATAGATATAACCTAAGAATCATCATGGAAATCTAATGAAAAATAATAATAAAATAACATAGATTCATAGCACGAAGAAGTAATAAAGAAGAAACTATGAAAATACTTGAATGCCAATTGGGTGGAGGAACAAATAAAACTAGGGTTTTTGTGAGAATCACTAATTGAATACTGATTAATCTAATAATCATCAAAGGTAAGTTTTACAAATTAGGAATCTCTTTCTTTAAATACTCTTAATTCCAGATAGCTTGGTTGATAAAAGTAACAAATCCTCTTAAATATAGCAAAAGAAAGATATTAAAAATGGCCAATCGAGTCTGACCGATCGGATCATCAAACGATGGTTCAGGATTAGATCACGACCGTGTTCACTGGCTATCTTTCGAAGGCATATCTCGGAGCTCTTATTGTTCAACGATTAGGCATATGACTCTCAATTGGAAGCTCTCGAAGTCTAAGTTCCAATTCATTAGAATACACCAATCAAACAATACGAAACGTGACTTATGACCAAAGAGTGAGCATATATCAAAATTGATGGCTCTCGACTAATATTTTCGCATAGCTCACTCCTAGCTCTCACATACTTTCTAAGGCTCCATATAGTGCTCGCAAATGAGTCCAAAATCACTCTAATCAATGAAAGCAACCTAAAACTCATTCAAACACTAAACAAACACATTAGTAGCAAAGAGGGCCTTAAGAAGGCCAAAAACCATTCAAAAGAGCAAGAAAATGGGGAGAAAAATCATATATCAATACAATACATCATCTAGTCGAGCYCTTACACAAGTTTCTAGGGTTAAGCCTRTAGCCAAAGTGGGAGGGGCCCTTGAGGATTCAAGCTCAACCAATTCCATATCATTGATTCAGGCATCAAATTTTCTTTAGCGTTGACAAATTTCAGGACTAGTGGAAGAGCGCTACAATACTGATTAGATGTTACTTGTATTAGTTGTTTCATATTACCACTACTCTACTATTATAGAATATTAAACATAATCGTTTTCTTTGAATAATTTTTTATATTAAAAAACTTGACGATTCTGTTCACGAGCTTTCGAGTTGAGCCTCTAGCCAATTTACCTRGACTTGGCTCATTAATCTTTCGAGTTGAGATTGAACTCYAGCTYAGCTTTGACCGAACCYAATCCAAAATTTTCAAAAATAGGCCAGGCTCATTCTCYCCCTAAGTGACCACCATAGCCAATTGAATAAACAATCGAAATTGCTTACTCACCACCTAAGTGTGTTTCCACAAGTACAATAACCGAAGGTATATGACTCCTGATAATTTCCTTGAGTGCAGAGAAAAACGCTCTGCTTCTAGCACCACYAACAGTCCATTGGAGGGAGATTGTGAGCAATATTCATATATCTACTTGACATTAAATCAGGTTTTTGGGGAAGTGTGTCCATGAAAGCTTCAAATATCATGTGATAAATATGTCTCTCATCCAATGGAATGGTCATGGTGAGCATTAACTCTGGTGGATCGGGTTTTGGTTGCAACCAAGTCATTAGTTGGATTTCCATCTTGTCGATCAGGGGGATCATTATCCCTAATGCAGGGGCCTCATCGGGTTTCCCACACAAAAAATCCATTTGGGTGGAAGAATTTTGTGTAGCATGATGGGTGTGGTGCTCATTCTGTGTGTTGGAGGAATGGTGGTGGTTTGAGAAGAATTATCATATGGTTGTACTAGTATGGCTTGTGGTTGCTTTGCAGTGGAATTAAATAACTGTGGACTTGCATGATCACAAGGACATGATTTAGACTTATCTTGGCTTCAGAAGACTTGCATGATAGTGGGCTTGTGTATAACCYTAGAATCTTTGCTGAGAATACTTGCACCATAATATCTTACGGATATGGGATCTTTTTCCACGGTATTATTTTTGGGACTTTAGATTCATTGCGTGGGAAATAATCTCTTTTGAAATATTTTTTGTTTCCTTAAAAGTCGCATTTTCCAAATTAGGAGGAATGGTATTGGCAACTATATATTTCAAAAATTAGGTTGAAGAATAACATACCTTGGATTTTCCTCATTTGCTTCTTCAAGATTAAATTTGAAATCTTGAACCTTTGGACTTATCATAGGCTTGCCCACGGGCCAAGTTTGGTTGTTGTTGTGTCTTGGTTATCCTTACTCGTGGAGGTTTCTTCACAAACATCCATGTGCCATAACTTTCTGTTTCTTCAGGTTTCTTACTCTCCGATGGAGTATGAAGCTCATGTCATATTTCTTGACTATCAACAGTGGGTGGAGATTGTGTATTAGGGAATTCCTCCTCCTTGTGGACAATTTTGTCATAATGGTAGCAAATCATAAGCAAACCTTCATATTGAATCTTCCAAATTCGATCCCCCAACGACAACAATTTTGAGAGAAGTGGTTTAGACATGTCTAACTCGACACATAACATGGTGAATTTACCCCTTTCAGCAAAAAAAAGGTTGTTTTGTCAACCTTTAGGACCTTGCCAATTTTTAAACCTGTGCGATACAAGAATGCAACATCAAAATATTAAATTGCAAGAATTSAGATTCGTACCCAGCCATGCTATTAAGAACTGACTAGCTTCGTTGACTGGGATGAAATCTGGTATCCACCGATGAATAGTGAGGTAGCGATCCTCAATGAGCCATGGACCCTCAGTTAGGACATGGTGATAATCATCATTATTTGCAAATCGAGTATTGTAGAAATTGCAACCCACGTTTGTCAAGGAAAAATCCCCCGTCAGTTGCCATTTAACTTTTCAACCTTTGCAAAGATAAGAGTCATGTAGCCAATTTGTTTATCAAACATTTTGATGATTAAGGAGGTTTTCCAAAGCTTGCGGAGACGCTTTTCTCCTCTTTATGTGAACAGGATGATAGGGCATCTATCATTTCCAAGAGGTATCTAGTGATCATCATCTTCTGAGTCCCATTCATCATCAGAATCACCTTCAACATACGTGTGTTTGCTTCCTAGAGTCATTAACTTGAGAGATGTGTGTCTTTGTGACTTACAGTTTTTCCTTATAAGACATTTCTCTGTTAAGGAGAGTCCCTCCACCATGTCATTATCAATCATAGCATCTCTTCTTGTATCTCCTTCATGACTAACATCTTGATTCGAGAGAAATCAAATGATGGTATTCTCTTTATTTTTTTTATTTGATAGTTGGAGTTGATCAACCTTTCTTTGTTTTCTCAGAGAGGGTTATCGAGAGTCTTGAGAACTTTTCAAAACTAATTTGACTTCAATATACATAAGAGTCAATTATTATGATTTCTTTTCATTTTTGTAAATTAAATTTTGAAAGGTATCAATAGTTAATAAATTTGGCACTTTACTTTTCTTGAACTTTATCTAGCAGTTAAGAGTACATTATTTTTTAATACATTTTTAAGTATACGTTTCGCGTACCTATATTTATTAAAAAATTGGTCATACTATACCTTATACCTAAAACACATTTGTATCGTTAATGGCGAACCACTAGCTCGAAAATATTAGATCTGCCTCTGGATTTAGTACTATAACAATTTGGCTCTATTTCGTTTAGTTTTTAAATTTTTTCTCTCATCAACAGTTTAGTTCGGTTATTTTCAGTGGAGTAATGAGCTCTTACAAGTTATAAGTAGATAGGGTATAAAAGTGGGATTACTCTGAACTTAAATGAACATGGATTTATTATGGAAGGACAACAAAAGTTAGGAATTATTACTTTCAATTTTTCCTTTGCAATTACCACTAAAAACGTGCTAAAATGAGAGAGAAATTAACTGTTGCATTTATTGTGAAACACATCACTAAGGAAATGTATGTAGCAAACATCTTAAGACAGAAGAGTAAAAAATATTTGATTTTTACGGAAAGAACTAATATCATTAATTAATAGTCATCGTTAGAAAGTGAGGATAACTTAAGTGTTAATGCTTCTCTTTCAGTTCCAGAAAATCCTGAGATCCATTTTCATCCCCGCCTTGTGGCTCTCTTAGCACCAAAAAACAAAATAGTCATACGTATTGATTAAGGATTTTGAGTCCTTCTCAAAAACATCACTTTGTAGTATAGTGAGGGATCGAACCCAAGGAAACACGAAAATTGGTTATATTAGTTAGCGAAGGGTCTAGGTATTTTTAGTGTTTTCAAGATAACAAGTCACAAAACTATGTTTAACTAGAGATTAATTCAAATATTAAAACACTCTAAGGTAAGTGATTGGAGACCCTAACTAAGTTGAGAACGTCTAGCCAAAGTCCAAACAAATGAAACATGAGAAAAGGGATAGATCTACTTTCTTCTCTTACCGTCCCACTAGGGCCCCAATTAAGAGATTGAGTTTGAGTAAGGAAATGGTTGTGTATCTCTAATGCCACAAGTCACCCTCTAAACAAACCACCATTTAACAAGAGCAAAAACAACATCCTAACCAATCAAATCCTCTCTCAAGGCATTGTCATGATATATATAGCTTTTAAAATGTTAGAAAGATAACCTCAAACACTCATAGACAAAACATGGATAGAAATCTAACAAAGATTAACCTTGATCAAGATTAATCAAAAGAGATCACAACGCTCAAAAATCACTTTAATTTCCCCTTTATTTCATTTATTTGGCACGACAAAACCCCCCAAATTACTCAAAAACTTCCATCACACAAACCCTAGAAAAGGAACTACTCACACATCATGGATTTCAAAGAAATAAAACATGAAATAGGCATAGATCTAGGGCTAAACATGATTAACTACTCAAATAGAAACAATAAGCAAGTAATATTGTAGACACRCAAAAGTGTCTCTCCAAATTGAATAGWCGATGAGGAAAAATACGACATTACGAAATAGATTTGATTCCGAAAGCTGTGTCGAAATCCATAAACCATGCCCATTTTCACAAGTTGAAGTTTGAAATCATGTGCCCAGAGCTCAATAATAGGCGGAAAGTATTTATTTTTATTTATTTTAATTATTTACTATTTTAGGCTTTTTGTATTTACTTTTAGGATTTTTTAGAATATTTTATATAGGTTATTTCTTTTCTTCTCATTTTTCTGAGTTCGCCAGTATTTTTAGATTATTTTTTTTGATTTTTCTTTGATTTTCTATGATTTTTACAACTTTTATAAAATGATTTTCGTAAATAAATAAATTCAGAAATTCTTAGATAAATTCAGATGATTCGGGAATGATCCAGAATATTCAGTTCAGTTCAGCCAACTTCAACTCACCCCACTTCAGTTCAACCAACTTCAACCGATTTCAGCCAACTTCAATTCAGTTCAGTTCAATTCGGCCCATTTCAGTGTCCAAAAGAACATGGCCTTATACGGATTAGATCAGATAACAAAAATTCATATCATATCAAAATATATTATGAAAAAAAATTAACTACGATTATTTCGATGTGATCTGACAAGATTAAAATAATTACATTAACGGTCACTATACAACTATTATACAACGAGTCACTAGAGTATGTTACCAAAAAATTATACTAGTTATATGACAAAATTGGTATGATAAATTTGTAATCGTGTCATTATTATAAAAAAAAAGGTAATTATGGTCATGATCATTCAAGTCGTTAAACATTAAGTTGGGAAACCAATAATCCATGTTATTATTGTTGCATATTAATATGCATGGGAGCAGGCGAGAGCATCGCTAATGATATATACATCTCCTTTAATTTGAATAATCAATATATACATCCTTTGTAATTTGAATAATCAATATATCACAATTATTGTGGTATTTTTTTCATCGTTAGTTTTTGTTGTTATATTTTTTTTAACTTTATATATATAATATTATAATTTGTAGTTAAATAAAATAAAAATAAATAATTATTTATAAAAGTATAAAACAATTCGGTATTGTAGGAAGAATATATACATATTTCTAGAAGAAAAATTATTTCGATGTTTAATTATTCAATTTCATTAATATTATTTATTCATAACCATTTTTTTGTCATTCAATATACAATATACGATATTATTAATTTTATCGATATTAAATTTTGGACATATATTGTAAAGAAACTTTTTTTCATGTTTCAAATGAAAAAATATATTTTTATTAAATTTAATGTCAAGAATAAGCTTTTGGAAACGAAATATGCATACATATTACTAATTACAACCATATACACTTATAAAAAAAAAATACCAAAACAAATAATTATTGTTCAACTGTAATTTTATTAATAATAATATCAATAATTCATATGATAACTTTGTATAAAGTTGAAAAAAGAAATGTATTAAATTAGTAACAAATAATTATTCTGATCAAAAAAAATGAATAGATTTGATGGTGGAGTATGATAATGGATTAATGTAATAGTAAGTAATAAAAACTTATTTGATGATAAAAATGAAAATATTACATAAACTCTAAAATACAATACAACTAAGCAAAATACACAAGGCATTACTGATAGGGCTTTCAAAAAATAATCCGATCCGATTTTCCGATCCGTATTCGCTCGATCCGATCCGGTTTTTCGATATCCGATCCGATTTTGATTTTCGGATATTTCGATTGGATATCCGAAAATTTTCGGATCAGATTCGGATCGCAATTTTTACAATTTCGGAAATCCGAAATATCCGAAATTAATAAAAATAATGGCTTTTTAAAATAAGGCTCAAATTAGCCCAAGTAAAAAAAGTCCATCTCACAACTCAAAACACTCACAAGTCACAACTCACAACATCAGAAACCCTAAACACTCCATCCTCTCTCACTCAGCTCTCTCACTCCATCCTCTCACTCGATCTCTCTTGCGGCCGTCACAGTTGCCGGCCCGTGTCACAGTTGCGGCGGCTTCAATCGAACTCATGAGGTAATTTCTAATTAGTCATTGGCTCAATCACGTTATATGAAAATCGGATATCCGAAATTTGATATCCAAAATTTCGGATCGGATTCGGATCGCAATATCACCGATCCAAATTTTCGGATATCCGAAATTTCGGATCGGATCGGAAATCCGAAATGAACACCCTAATTACTGACATCATTCATCCTTTCACTTTCTCTCCTTACTTAGCTACGAGTATATATAATGAAAACAACAAAACTCTAGATATTTTTAATTCTACTACTCCCTCCGTATCGCAATAATTGCAAACACTTGAATATTTTATCTCTCACAAATAATAGCAAGTGTTGCAATTATTGCGATACCGAGGGATACTTATTCTGCATTTCTAAAACACCGTACCTTTATTACTCCTTCCGTTCTTTAATGTTCATGCCACAAGAAAAATTGACACTATTCACAAGTTATGAGAATCTTCTAAATTCTTGACAATGTAAGAAAGAAAATTTCAAGTGAATACTTGTTTGATTCGTCTCAATGAATGCTTTATAATATCTAATTTTTATAATTTTTACTATTATATAACTCAAAATATTTAGCATATAAATTGTGCATTGACAAACGTGTAAAGTAGAAGTCAGGATCATTATGGAACAGAAGGATACTAACTATTGATCATAATATTATGATCCCTAAAGTTCACTTGTCTTTAATGTGGATATATAATTATTGTCTTTAAATACTAATTAAGGCATTCAAATGATGCGATACTGAGGAAGTTTGGAGCAGTGGCTCCAACTCACCTTTGATTCTTGAGGTCAAAGTGTCGAATCCTCATATTTCCCCTCCCTCAGTAAATAATACCTGCCCTTGTGGTTCATGTACACAAAAAAAATGAGTCGATACTCATGCTTTGAAAGTGACTAAACCTGTATTGAGTCGGGTGTATGAGTTTAAAATTGTATGTGTTAAATATAGTTAGTGAGTAAAGTTAGATGATGTAAGTTGAGTCGCCATTAGTCCCACAATTTTTTTGGGCATTTGGCTAAAAAATGATAAACATTTATTGGACAAGCATGAAATTTTATTGAAAAAAGCCAAGACTATGGACATGAATGCTTATGGAGGAGATATGACTCAAAAAAGGAGTTTGTTGCAATTGTTTCCCTACTTGAGTTGAATGATTGTGGACACGAGATCAAAGATCAATATGAAACAATCAAACTTCTATTTAGGAAATTTACCCAATCACTCTTACTATGATCTTTTAGTCTTGGTTTTTTCTCACCTACCATATTATCTTAGCTGGCTCGTAAATAGGGATACAAGGGACGGGCTGTATATACCTAGTCACCTACATTTGTCCCTCCTTAAGACTGATTATATTACTATACTACAATTCAATTGATCTAGTTCTAAAATAACATTTTTTAAAACAATGTATTGATCTAAAAGTTGGAATTAGAGTCGATTTATTCGCGATACAGTGGTTTATAAGCTTAGAGTTCCCTAGAAATATTTTAGTTTTCAATATTTAACATTTTTTCTGGAATTTTATGAAATTTCCGGCCTTTTCATAATTAATTTGCAATTTTCATAATTAAAAAATCAAAATAAACAAAAAAAAATTCATAAAATTAGCCAAAGTGGAGGTTTCTGTAGATCATACATTTGTCCCAAGCCCAAGTCTCCAATGATAAAAGATCCTTTGCAACACACAAGCTAAATCGAGAGAGCTAGGCCTTGTAAGTCATAAAAAAACCGCGGTTTCACAACAATTAAAACTTTTCTGCACAAGACAACATTAAAATAATTTTTATTTTCACATGAATTTATTATTTTACGACATTTTTATAGAATTTCTAATTTATTCAGAATTTTCTAAGCATTTTCAGTTATTTTTGGATTTTCCAGTCATTTTGCTAATTTTATAACAATTTTTTTAAATTATCAACACAATTTCAAAAATAAAAAAAAATAACAAAACACACAAAAAATTAAGTCAGATTTTTCTATATGTTTTCCATAATTTTTCACTTTGTGGAAACCGGATTACAAATTCCCGAAACAAAAACGCAAAATAGAGCGAAACACGCATTTTCGGAATGTTCCGTTCAACGAACCTAAACGGGACGCTCCCTAGCTTCCCCCCCAAGCATCCCACAGTCATTGAACCACATAATTAAACGACCAAATAAAAACATAAGAAATTGGTTTAATTTGATTTCCCGACATATAAACGCAAATAAGGCAAGTTGAATCAAGCAAAAAAGCGCAGAATAGTGGGCACAATAGCGCCCACTCAGGCATAATACCACCCACATGAACATGACCTATAAATAAGCCCCCGTGACTCTTCATTCCACAACATACACACATATAGCGAAGCTTTGTCGCATTCCACTCTCTCTAAACACTCTCAAACACGTACAAACACATTTAAACACACATCAAATTAAACACAATTAAATTCATTCGATCCTGTAATCCCCCGTAATTTTCAAAAATTTATTAATATACTTCCTTATAAATATATTTCGATTTATCTTATAAAAAGATATATATTTTATTTAAATGCCATTATTTACATTTAAATTATATTTTGTGATAAACAGATATATATCTTATTTGAATTTTAATTTTATGATAGAAATTTATCCTTTCTTTTATAAAAAAAAGAGATATTTTAAAATTAAATTTTGCTAGATACTTAAATCAGAAAAAGGGTTTTAAACCTATCCTCATTCCCTCAACCACTTTACGTTTCACCAAAAAAAACGACAGAGAGAGAAGAGGAGAGCATGACTGTTGCTTGCTGCCATCACCACCTTTTGCCGGTCTCCGCCACCACCGGCCACCATTCGGTCCTCTCTCCCCTCTTTCCTTCTTTGTTATAGAGTTATAATTCTTGTTTTAAACCTTGCAATTTTTATAATCCAATTGTTTATATTAATGTTTTGAGTATAATCTGCTAAAATTTACAAAGTTTATGAGTATGTGTGATGTTGATTTTAATTGGGAATTTTCAGATTTATTGAATTGCAAAAATTAGGGTTTTCACGTTTTGATTAATCTGTTCAGTTTTAGTATTCGATATTTATTTATTTTTCTGCTTTTCAATAAATTACAAAAATTTGGTCGAGTAATGTCTCATACTAATATATAAATTTGTGTAAAATTTTCAGAATTTTTAAAACATGTTTACTATATTGAAAAAAATTCATTTTTGAATCGACAATTTTTCAGGTTTCAGGTTCGGTTTTTGATTTTTCATTATTTTTCTGTTTGTCAATAATTTACGAAATTTTTTTCGAGTGATCTCTATGATATTATACACCTTTTTTAAACTTTTCAGAATTTTCCAAGCAGATTTACAATTTTAATAAATTCGTTTTCGAATGGACTGTTTTTTCGTAAATCTGATTCGGTTTTTGATTTTTAATTATTTTTCTGTTCATCTATAATTTACGCAAATTTGTGTGAATATTCTGTATACAATTATACACTCTTTATAAAAGTTTCATAAATTTTCCTATAGTTTTAGTATTTTAATAAATTATTACATCAGATTAACAATTTTCGATTACAAAATATGTTTTGTTATTAAAATTAATTAAAAATATTTGGCACTAAAATACAAGTTAATTATGATATTTTAAGAGTTATTAAACATATTCAAATTGATTTTAACCATTTAAAATTTGGCTTTTAAAGTTTTTAGGAAATAAATGAATGGTTTTATTGTTATAGCGTTGAAGTTAAGTCTTTAAACATGTTCGAGGTTGATTTTAAAAAGTTTTATGGTTTCAAGGGATTATGTATTGCTGCTAATTTTGTGTTAAGAATCAATAATTTTGATTTCTATTTGTTGTAGGAGGAAATTCTCCTTGATTATTGTTGAAGTGAAAACACATAGGTGGATTGTTTTCTTTTCAAGGTACGTACTACTTGCGGAACCTTGATGTTTTTGTATGCTTGAGGGTGTTTGAGAACTTAGAGGCACGAGCTGAGGTAGAAACGTCCATGAATTGTTTGGTAGTCACGAATAAATTATCTACTCAATTTGTGTCTTGGTCTATATTCGTGGAATTGAGGAATAAATGTGGGAATTGTTTTACTCTTGAGGATTGTTATGAAGTTGTTAATTGTCATTTGTCTTATATGAGGTGGTTTATAATACAGGAATGAATTAAGTGGAGTCAAGTATCACTTGCTTCATGAGGTAATTTTGATATATGGTTGAATTTAAGTGGAGTTAAGTGTATCTTGCTCCATGAGGCGATTTTATTACTCAGTCGTGACATAGTATGAATTGAGTAAAGGTGTATTCAAGTCTTATTGACGAGGTTAGTTGACTTGTCAACAGGTTTATTAATTAAAGGAACAGTTAGTGTTAAAAAGAGTTTCAATATGAATGTGGTCTTGTTTGTAGTCATGTGAATTTGTCTATAATTAACTGTTAAATAAATTATGAAGTGAGTAATAAAACTCTGGATTTGTGCACGTCTAGAGTATTTGACAATCAGGGGTTGGGGTTGTGATTTTATTCGCTTCCTTTCTAGGTCGTCTGATCAATGCGTCTCTTTATATTTATTTTAAAAATGGATTTTATCCAAAATGGGTTAGTTTGAGATCTCATCTAACTATGGTGATGGAGGTCGCGCCCGTTCGCCACCTGGTTTATTGAACTTTTGATGCTTCGACGGGAGGCATGGGAATTGAATTGTGCACTAGTGTGTCGGTTGAACTGTGGCACCTCGTGTGTTGGGATTTGGACAACCTTGTTTATTTGCTCAAATCATATTCTATATAATATATATTGAGTCATGTCTTGGAGTCGAGTGAATTATTTTGCAGGTACAATCTAGTTAACAGGAGCAGTTGATGTTTTGGATTGTGCCTTATTGGAGCAGCTGTATGTAATAAGTAGTGATATATTGGTCTGTTTCGGATCTGTTGTATATGTATAATGTGTTAAGTGGTTATGAACCCACGGTTGGATTTTTCTTTGTTTCTAAAGCAGGTGTCGTAACTTAGTATGTCCAGTTTTTAGGGAGATGCTGTCCGTTTGTTTTCTGATTTCGTAATTTGTACGTAACTCAGCTTTTGCTGATTGTGTGCCTTGTGTTGTTTGTTGTCGTCACACTTTCTTTCTTTTGGTGGACCTGTGATGATCCTTATTTCATTTGGAAATTATGGGGCAGATTTCTCATAGGTTTTGCAATAAAGTGACTAGACTTGGACGGATGGTTTGAGTGGAAAGCGAACGTACTTTAATAATTTATGCACATATCGTAGGCTTTTCAGAACGATTTGATATTTCGGGTTTTGTTATGTTTTTAAAAAGGGATTTTACCTTGGTTTGCAAATAAGGGTCGTAATGGTCAACTTGTTTAACGAGTTTTACATGTTGGATTTAAATCTTTGGTTTGAACTATTCGCTATTTGATTCCACTGCAAATTATTATTTTAGCCTAAACGTTTAACACGTGGCGGTGACAGCCAATGGTTCGCATTTTCATTTATATATTCACAGTAAAGTGGAGAATTATTAGGGTGTTACAAGACCATGGTCAATAAAGTTCGTTTAAGGTTTCAGAGGGTTCTAAGTGGAAGTGATCAAATGGACGGGCCAGGTTGGTCGAACTTGTATATAAAAGTGTTGCCCAAGCCCGCTCAAAAAGAGTGGACTTTGCGGGCTAATTAATGTGAGCTTATGTGGTCTAGGCCGGCTTTTCAATTAAAATGAATATTTTAAGTTGTCCTAAATCCCTCACTTTTTTCCGATGAGCCAAGCTAATGTTGATCACCTTATGTCCGAAGAAACGCCTCGACGAAAGCGTCGTGTTGTAAGGTAGGTTTGAGGCCAATTCGACTTTGTGTGCTGTGTTAGAAATTCGACTTTCTGTGTTAATTTGCATGCAATTGAATTAACAACTATTTGACTTGAATTGAAATCAATCTTAGGCAAAACTTTTAATTATTTTCGAGTGCTTGTAATTACCATTAACATGCCTTAAACAAGACGGGCAAAATTTCATGTTTTTAACGCCTAATAAGACAAACAATGGACAATTGCATATGGAGCTTGGAACATAGAATTAAAAAAAAGCGATCATAAACAAATTATTCCTTATGTGTACACATTAGGGGTGTTCAAACCAGATAATTCGTTACAACCCGAAATTCCTCGATTAGAATTGACCTGAAATTCCTCGATTAGAATCCGATCTGAAATTTCGGATCGGATACGGATCAAATGCATATTTTTTTACCCTATTTACGCTATATTTCTTTTATTTTTCTATATAATTTAATGAAAAAACCGGATATTCGGATATCCAAAATATCAAAAGTGTTAAAATCCGATCTGAATCCGATTCGAAATTTTCGGATATGCGAAACCTTAAAACCGGATGGATATCCGAATTTTCGGATCGGCCCGACACTGATCACGGATCGGCCCGACCTGATACGGAATCGGCCGATCGATCAGATATTTTTGAACACCCTAGTATTAACATTTCTGTTAACAACCCATATAGTAACGAAAATATGTTTGTTGTTGTCTTTTAACGATGATCGCAAAAGATCGCGTAGAGGCACTAGATGCGGGGTGCATTTGTACTGTTCACTCTTACCCTTGTCCCTAGATCCTTGACTATCTTTGTAGCACGACCAGAGTCACCGGACTATAGAGTCCATCGCCTTACATTAGGTTTCGCATCTCTCGAAAGAGTGCGGTGTGTTTCGAGTATAATTTACACAACTACATACATACTCATAACATGCAAATTAGCAAGAATTCAATTCTAGCAAAGCAATTTCACCGAGATTGTACACGCGGGGTACCTGGGGGCATCAATCCTCCTTGACCCCTGTGAGGGTTAAAAGTCCCCACGCAGCGCCCGTACAGTTTTTGGTGACTATTCACTAAAGCTTTAATCTTTAGTGTTGTGWGGATGATACTTGAAACGTCACGCGATTTTACAGTCTTAAATATGACATGTTCTTAGGCATCCTGCATTACGATGCTCCTTAGTGAGTACTCGTTTTAGCAACACGTCTCGTATAAGCGTGTTCTACACTTGAGACAAGGCTGAGGGGAGGGGGGTGGCTTAATATTGGTGCTGGTATGATAAGGGGTTTTAGGCCCGATCAAATACTCAAAGATGTAATATAGTGGGGGGTCGAACTCAAGGAACAACGTAGTTTATTCCAATTGTTTAATTGTGGATCTTAAGAATATTTTTGTGTGAATTTTCAATTGTATTTATCAACTAACTAACAAAATAAGATTTTCAAAGGCTAAAAAAGATCTAGGGAATATGATCCAAAACCTTAAACCATTTGGGAACGTGACTTGCTATGTTTAATGTCTACCGGGGGAGGGAACACTCTCACGAATACTCTCGCCATCCCACTAGGGCCCCAAACCGAGATATTGGYTTTAAAACCAACAATGGGGAGTATCCCTTAAGGCCTCACCAACCCCACACTCCAATCAAACCACCATATACCAAGACTCGGCTACTATCTTAAACATTCGAATCCTCTCTCGAGGCATTCTCAAGTTCATAGTTTAAAGGCATGGAAAACAACTCACTAATACTCATAGACAAAGTCTACCAATTCATCAATACAAGAAAAATCACTTTGTGCACAAGCTATTCATTGGCTCCACAACACTTCAAACCACCKCCTCTTAACACACTTAGTTAGCAAGTCAAAAGCCCCAAATCAATTTGGGGGTACCATCACATAAACCCTAAAATAGAAAACTATTCACTAATCATGATTGGAAAAGCAATAAAACATGAAATAGGCAACAATCTAACACTAAACATGCTTAGAAAGTTGATATAAGCTAAGATTAACAATCAATAATAAACTCAAAACTACTAGCAATTCAAAGCAAAAGCAAGTAACAAAACAAGAGAACAATAAAAGAAAYCAAAAGAGAAGATTGAGATTGWTTACCAAAARGAAGAACTTGATTGAAATGTTTGATTGAATGAAAATTGCAATTACAAGCTACTTTTTCTCTCTCTAAACCCTAAGCTAATCCTAATCTAAACCTAAAACTAAGAAAATTGAGAATGACCATGAAAAAACTCTCAAAAAGGGTATTTATATCATTCATTAAATGGGTCCAAAAAGGAAAAAAAATCGAGCCCACGATGAATTCCTAGGTGATCGCTCCTCGAAGGAGCGGTCGCTCGAAGGTCAGAGAACGGTCGCTCTTAATTCTCTGGAAATATGTCATGCAGGGAGTTGGTCGCTCCTCTTCTGAGCGGTCGCTTCTCGCCTTGGAGCGGTCACTCCAACTTTTGGCCTGCGCAAAACTTTGATTTTAAAACGTTCATAACTTTTGATGCAGAGCTCAGATTGCAGTGCATGATATACCGTTGGAAAGCCTATGGTTATATGATCGCAACAAAAGGGTCAAGGTCATAGAAGAGTAAGACAACAACGAGAAGTCACTGGAACTACTCCATGAGATATGGGAACGATGTGACATCAAGGCCTTAGCTAGAAGCATGTGTGTTTGCCACATATGGAGAAACAAGATCATTGAGTTCGCTTAGAATGMGACAGGTCTCCTATTTTAACTAGAGCCGAACAAACTTAACCCTGCCCGAAAAAATGCGGGCTTTGGGCAAGACTTTATTGGACCGAATTCAGGTCAACCTCGATTTTTTTGATATTTTGGGCGGGCTTTGGAAATCAAAATTTTCACATTTTAGTTAATTTTTCGGGTCCGGCTCGAAAAGCCCGAAAAGACCGCCAAYGTCGTAGTAATATTCCGAGCCCGAATCCAAGCTCGACCCGACTAATGGGTCTTATTTTTATGTGTTAAGTCCGTTCCAAACCCATCCATAATCACGTCTAATTTTAGGCGTCCCATTGTCAAACCTAAAAATGACTAATGAAGCGCTAACTCAAACGGCCTAGCGGAGACATTATATCAAAAATCATGACAAAATCCTAACTCCAACGGCCTAAGTGAAGAAGAATCCATTTAAAAATAGTGGGAAGTAGTGTTGCATCAAATGCTATAACTAAATGTCACTGTTTTTGTTGACAATTAGCGAGTGGTGACCAATGTTCTTGTTGACCAACTAATGAGTTTCAATTGAATACAACGGCTACAAAAGAGAATTTTATAACTTGAATGCTCTTTTCTTTTCTGACTAATAAATGCCAGAAATTAGCAACAATATTAATTAAAAAATTGAACAGATCTAACTCGGTGAGCCAAAAATGACTTTATGAAAAGAAATACTTCATATTTTTTTTAACTATTACCGGAATTTGCAGATGTACGTTAATAGGCAACATCATTCCTAATTACAAGTAAAATTTTTATTTTTTCTATTTTCACTACTCAATCTTAAACTTTGATTAAGGATCGGAACTTGAAACCCTTAACTACACAAACCAACTCTAATTGATGCTTTACGAAAAGAATTATGATTACAGTAAGGTGGGAAGTTTATTAAAAAGTAACCCCTCATTGCCGGATTAACAGGAGCTTTAATCTAATTTTATAAGTAATCACTTGAGATTAAAGTAATGGAATGATATCAGTATAAAAATTATTTCTTTTGTTTTTTCAGAACACTGTTACTAGTAGTATTTTAATAATAGCTTAAATTACAAGGCTGCAATAATAATGTATACTGCAAATCTAAAAGCTGAGCATTTTGATCCTGAACTTCCACTAGTAAACTCACTGCTTAATTTCTGAGTGCTTTGATTTTCAATTTCTTATTGTTTGTTCTTTAATTTCCACCAWAATAAAGTGGATTAAGAGGGAATGTTTTGGGACTAATGAAATGATCATCATGAATTCATGATGATGGGTTATGGAGTATTTCTCTACGTACGTATATACAAAGTACGTACATATATACGAAATACATACTATCTACATTGTATACCCAAAATTTACTAAGTATTTACCTAGTGTAGATTTGGGCGATTAACGCTTGCATCTCACGGGTCACAGATTTTATTAGTGACACTTTAAGGATAGAGATTTTCCTTATCATTTCATCTGATTTATACYTCTTTTCTTACCTACRTAGAAAACATAAAAACATACCCATGATTTATACTTCATTATACGAAGTACTTCATACCTAAATTTCTTTAGCCTATGTTTATTTACTTAKTTCCTCCGTCTCGTCCTATAGTCAGATTGCACAATGTCTTTATATTGAGCATGCCGAGCTTGTAGCTTAACTCAAGTCGAGCTCATCATCTTCTGACTAACGTGTCAACTTGAGCACATGTCAAGTTCATATGTTAAAACCTAACTCGAATTGAGCTTAAATAAATCCGCCTCTCATTACCCCTTATTATCTTTAATTCATTATCACATTTGACTTCAAAATATTGCAAAAATACATTACAAGGTCCTATTCAAAATTACTTAATTGAGTAAAACTTAACTTAACCAAAGTGAGCTTTATTCATTTAGTGATAAATTGAACTGAAAATGTATTATTATTTTGATTGAGAACGAGTCGAAATTAATTGACCTAAATTAAATTGAAAATAAATCCAAAAGAACGGCACGAAACAAAAATAAATCAGTGAAGGCGATCTTGGGGAGCACATAGTCCATATGAATAGAGAGCAAAAACAGGTGGAATGAACAAGTATTTGTCTTTGCAGGCTATTCCCTTTTGGCTCCCCTCCAGCTGGGCAAACTGTGTCTTTGAGTCCCTTTGAGGCTTTGACTCTCTTCTCTTCTTTCACCTCACAATTTCACAAACACCTCTTGCCTCTTTCAATCTCTTTCTTAATTTGACCTCATCTCATTTTATCTCATTCCCTCTTTTTCCCAATTCTCCTCTTCTTTTTCTTACAACTGTACTACTATAAACTAATTATACAGTACTTGACATTCTACCCAAAAAAAAAAAAGAAAAAAAATCAAATAATTTGCTTGGTTTTCTCTCTTTTTCACTTCATCCTCAATTTTGCTTCATTTTCACTGTTCCTCACTACTTATCTCTCTCTTTATTTTTCTGGGTTTTTTTTCCATTGAAATTAAGGTTCAATCTTTAGATCCCAATTAATTTTTCAACCCCACATTCACATTCTTTTGCCGGCCATTGAAAACTTTGGAAATTGCAAAAAAAGGAAGAAGAAAAAATAAATATACCCTTTTGTCTTCCTTTTCACATTTAGCTTGATAAATTAGAAATCTTTTTTTGGGGTGATTTTATTTTCTTTTTCTTTGCATTTTCCCCTCAAATTTGGCTTTTTTTTTTAAAAAAAAAACTGGGGTTTGCTTAAATCCTTCAAAGCTACTCTTCATTGTATCAAAGTTGAAAACTTTTTGGGGTTCTTTTTAGGGCTACATTGGCCTCTCTATGCTTATTGAGTTTGTTTTGGGTTTAAAGCAACCCCTTTGTTTGCTTCTTTGGGTTCTTAAGGAAGAAGATCAAGGTGGTTAGATTAGATTTGGATTTTCCTGCATAAAGGTAAATGCTTTCCTTCACTCTTTCAACTACTGTTATTTCATTTTCTAAGTTTTTGTATAATTTTTGTGAATTTGACCTTTATTCTTTGACTTGAATCTCAAGTGATGCTAATTCTGAATTTGATTTTTTWAAGCTTAAATTGGTGAATGTGGTTCTACTGTAAAGTGGTCATCTTTATCCTGTGTTCATTTTGTTGGATGTAATGTAAATTAATTTTTACTATAAAGTTGGACGGTTATGCTGCAATAACAATTTTCGAGATCCATGTGAATGTAATGGATTAATCAGCTGTTTTTTTCAAAAATAAAAAGATTATTTTAATGAGAAAAGAATGGAATTTTCATTAGCACACCGCTTGAAATATCTGTATCAGAAGTCAGGCTTCTGAACTGAATTAGTACCTTTTGTTATCCTTTTTCTGAAGTTTTCTGGGAATCATATAGTTGGGTTTTGTTCATTTTTCTGATGGACAATTGGACAGTATAACTTATGGCATTCATTATTGAAGCACATTTTTATGTATGTTGTGGCAGGTGAAAATGTGTAGGTTGTGCAGCATATAGACTTATCGGTTGAAGGTTAACAATGTCATCTGGTGGCTCATTGAGTGCGAAACTGTCACAGAAGACAGCTCTAGGTCTTAAGCTGTGGGTTGTAATTGGTTTATGTGTTGGTTTGTTTATAGTTGTGATTCTATGTATCTTATCGGTATGGGTTACATTCCGTCGAAAATCTAGAAGAAGGGTAGACAGATTCTCTTTAAATCAGATTCCGAATGTTACGAAGGATATACGGGTTGATAGGATTGGGGCACCAAATCCTCGTGATCATCATGATACTTTATCCCTTACTGTGCATGATAAAACAAGTGACCGGAATTCAGGAAAGATGTTTACTCATTTGGGTAGGAGCAAGTCAAGTGATGTTGACACTTTCAGCCAGTGCAGTTCGATTCATCCCCACGATAGGACATATAGCTCACAATCTGGTGAAGATGGTAGCTTTGGCACCCTTCCGAAGAATGCTTCTTACGGTTTTCCAACAGCCTCTCCATTGATTGGTTTACCAGAGATATCACACCTTGGTTGGGGACACTGGTTTACTCTCAGGGATCTTGAGATGGCTACACATCYTTTCTCTGCAAATAATATTATTGGCGAGGGTGGTTATGGTGTTGTCTATAGAGGGCTGTTAATCAATGGAAGCCAAGTAGCTGTTAAGAGACTAATCAATAATTTGTAAGTTATAACTTTAAATTTACAATCTAATGAAGGCCTATATATGCTGATGCTATTTTTCCGATCTCAGTGTACTTTTGATTGGTTATAAACAGGGGACAAGCTGAGAGAGAGTTTAGAGTAGAAGTTGAAGCAATAGGTCATGTTCGCCACAAGAATTTGGTGCGGCTTTTGGGCTATTGCATTGAAGGTGTTCACAGGTGATTCATCATCTTTACTGATGTAGATTTTTGTTTATAATTTTTTACTCTGCTTCCGTAAACAAGGATATCTAGTGGTTGGTTGTTTTGCAAATGCTGGAAACTACTTACAAGTTATCTCCTATTTGTCAACATTTGGCCCGAGTATAAATTTGATTCTGTTTTTTAATTGTTTAGGATGCTTGTTTATGAATATGTAAACAATGGCAACTTGGAACAATGGCTCCACGGAGCTATGCGTCAGCATGGTACCCTTACATGGGAGGCTCGCATCAAGGTTCTTCTTGGGACAGCTAAGGCGTAAGTCCACCATTACAWTTCAGTATCCTTGTAAATATGTACGAMGGAGGTGTCATTATTTCTCTTTGGAAGAAGGACAATAAGAAAAAATAAGCATAAAATAATAATGCTAATGAACGAGATTTATATTTGAGGAACTTGTMTTGTTATGTAAGATCATCAGTGGATATGATATAAGTTATCAGATAGTCATATACTATTAAACAATGCTATGGTACTGAATTGTGTTTATTGGTTMCAGGCTTGCTTATTTGCACGAGTCAATAGAACCAAAAGTGGTTCACCGGGACATAAAATCAAGCAATATTTTGATAGATACTGATTTTAACGCAAAAGTTTCTGATTTTGGATTGGCAAAGCTCCTGGATTCAGGAGAAAGTCACATAACCACCAGAGTAATGGGGACTTTCGGGTTAGTTTTATTATCATGTTAAACCGTTTCATGGTTTAGCAGTTCAATTTTCTAGCAGTTATGGAAACTTGTGAATTGTGATGTTGAATTGTTGCTGACAATATTATGAACTGCAGGTATGTGGCTCCAGAATATGCAAATAGTGGCTTGTTGAATGAGAAGAGTGACATTTACAGTTTTGGTGTTTTGCTTTTAGAAGCTATAACAGCCAGAGACCCTGTAGATTATAGCCGGCCTGCCAATGAGGTAACGTAATCTGTGTTTTCAAACTTTTCATATTGCTGTACTCATACCCTTGACCCCCGGAGAAGAGAATGAAATAAAAAATAATAACACATGTGTCAGCTCTTTTGTTTTAGTAATCTTTATCTTGGAACAGGTCAATCTTGTGGAGTGGCTCAAAGTCATGGTGGGYACAAGAAGGGCAGAGGAAGTTGTAGATCCAAACCTTGAAGTTAAACCTCCAACTCGCGCTCTGAAACGTGCACTTCTAGTAGCGCTCCGMTGTATTGACCCTGACCCTGATAAAAGACCCAAAATGAGTCAGGTTGTCAGAATGCTGGATGCTGATGAAGTTCCAAACCGTGAGGTACCATTCTATTGCTATTACTAAAGACTACCTATAACTCTATAAGGCTTTGAGCCTATGACTTAGCCATCGAGCGCTTTTTACTATAATAATTTCTTCGTATTCCATGCTCTTACTCGTATATTTGAATTGTCATTTTTGACTTCCTTTTATATTAATCTAGCAAGTTTCCTGCAAAAGTAATTATTGTTTAGGTAGTAATTATAGTATGAGTATTGTTTTGTACAGAGACTGACTTTAGCAATAATTGTTATAGCATAAATATTAATGAGATACTGAGATAGTGCATCTGAAGTTTGAACTTATTAGAAAGTTGAGATAGTCTTCAACTGAATTCACAAAGATAAAGAATTCAAAATATACTTCATATGACTATGCAAAACTTAAGGATGTCATGCACGAGCTAATCTGTGTTTCTATAGGTTGCCATTGTGGATTAGTCAATATGATAAACGGGATCGCAAAATTGTAAAGTTATTAAGTTAATGWTCTCTTGGCTGCACAGTTCCCATGAAATTCCTGGAGGATTTGATCTTTTAGTGAGTAAAAATGTATAAGTGGCCATCAGAAGTTGTGTGAAGTTCTACATCCAGGAAAAAAATCTTTGAAAGTTTCACTAAATGTCATTCTGTCAACAAAACAACTCTTTTCACTTCCCGCGAATTATTACTCATACAGTTTGATGCCAACCAAGTGACCTTGTATCAAGTATTCATTTTCCATACCTTGCATGTAAATCTATTTCACTGCGTCAAGAAGTTTATGACAACATTCAAAATCTAAGGTTGTTTGGGAATTGGGATGGATTACACTATAATACATGATAGTTTCATTGTGAGACTGAAGTCACTGAACTGCTGAAGAATTGAGCCGAGTTTTAAAAACCATGGAGGGGGAGCGTCCTTCACATGTTAATTCAAAACCACCAAAGTTTCACTGTCACTAGTCAATTTGTGAGCTTCTATATATGCTTTTCTGTTGACTATTATACACAAAGTTCAGACCTCGTCACCAATGTCAGAGTATCAAACTTAGAATTAGCTCTAAGTTGTTCATGGTATAGAATGCCCACCTTGTGTGCTTTAGGTTAGTRCAAGCACCAAATATACTTAGAAATTTTGTCATTTATGTTCCTATTATTATAGTTCCAAATTCTGTGCTTCTTGGCGTTCTTGCTTCTTCAAAAACTATGGTATGAACATTGTATTCAGACACTCATGCAGCTGGTCTTTACGTTTTTTTAAAATAACTTTTCTACCCCTGGCCATATATTGAATCTCTTATAACGCTTATGATTGGTGCCTTGCACTTCATTTAAGCAGTGTTTGTCATAACTTGACTTGTAGATTAGGCCTTAAGTGATTTTTGTAGCAAGTGTGATAGCATTAGTACCTCTTGTTTCACTCTATGCTTACCCAATTGAGGTGAAAATCGGTCTTTTTGGGTACCTATTAAGCTAGTCCATCTGTAAATAAGTGGCATCTGCTGGCGTCTTTTTTATAATTGAAAAGAYATCTGCTTTTGATGATAAAACGTCCAGTTCTGGTGTCTTGTATGGACCTATGGATCCTTAGTTTTCTGTGAAAGCAAGTATGGTTGATTCTTGATTGGATAATCAGTGACCAGTAGGCTGATTGTGCCGTTATCCATTTTTTAGAGTTATGCTGATAGTTCATGATCTGAAAGGCAACCCAGCTGGTCTCTTGTAGCAAACTGCTTGATTTGGTCCTTTTTTTTTTCGGGAAATTCCCAATGGTACTCACGATTTTTTGCGAAATCCCAGTGGTAGACATGAGAGTTTAAAATCCCCATATATAGACATGAATTTAGTGTATATATGTGAAACTCAACCAAAACCACCCCGACCGCCCTCAAATGGCCCTTCCCAGCCACAACCACCTCCCTCTACGCCTCCCTAGCGACAACCACCTCCCTCTACGCCTCCCTAGCGACAACCACCTTACCACTGTCTCAAATTGCCACACCCGCAAAAACCACTTCCACAAATTGCCACACCCACCACAACCACTCAATCGTACCTCTCCAGCCACCACAACCACTCAACCGTCCATCCCCAGCCACCCCACCAACTGGGGAGGAAGATTGAGCGTGAGCGTGGTGGATTTTGGTTGAGTTTCACACATATACCTTAAACTCATGTCTATATGTGGGATTTTAAAACTCTCATGTCTACCATTGGGATTTTTGCAAAAATTCGTGTGTACCATTGGGAATTTCCCTTTTTTTTGTATTAAAAAATCCCTGTATTTACTAGTGTAAAATTTGTTGCTAATTACAGTAGTATTTAAGCCAATTGACTAGGATGACTTGAAGTCTTGAACATACATTGCGTCTCTCTCCTTACTACAATGTATATAATGGTGTGATCAAAGTTCATCGGCACAATTCAACATTTTCGTTCATTTGAGTTGGTCAACTAAAAGCAACAGTTGAAATAAATCAAGTCTGACATTATATGTTCTTRGCAGGACCGGAGAAACAAAAAGAGCCGTACAACGAGCATGGAATTTGAAATTATGAAGGAGACGTGTAGTTCAGTGGGTGATGAAACTAGTAGCAGAGTGGAAGATATTGATAGCCGTGCACCTGGTACAAGTGAAGGGCTAGTATAACATCAGTACATGATGTTGCAGATATGGGCCATTTCCCCKAGAAGATATGATGCATCCGCTATGTTTCACACTCGACAGTTTCAAGCTTTCCTTGTATAGCGAAAAACCTGTGCTGCGAACTGCTAGGAAGTGAGACGGGGAAGCCGAAGTTGCTGAGGAGCACCTCCTCGGCTCCTCTAATTGGAGATGCATCTAGGTCAAGGGAGCACCTATGTACAGATCAATAGTTGAAAAAGCCTTGCTTTTTTGTGTTAAAATCATTTTTTAATTGCTGATCATTTATTTTTCATAAATTTCTCTCCCAACTTAATTTGTCTTGTTATTCTAAGCCGTTTTAGTTTCTTTTCTTTGTGTTATATTTTAAAATCAATAACTAATGTATTTATCCATTAAATTATTGCGTTTGAAGGAATATATACCTCTTTTTTCCAATTGAAGATTTGGCATAACATTATATGCTTTTGCAATGTCTCCAATATTATCACTTAAAGTTTTCAATGAGGATCCTTGAATATAAAGATATACGAAGTAGACTAAATCAGCTAGTCTTGGTCGTATTCTATTATCGATATTGCTAATGGCGTTTCGGTGTTTAAATAATAACTAAATACATTTTCTAAAATGGTATAAATTTTGGAATGCACGCCAAAATCATACATCAATCGGTGTAATTAATGTTTATATTTATTTAATATTTTTACTTTTAGTTCTCTTGTTTAACGCCTCGGGACGTTCGTTAACTTTTTCCTTCTATCATTGTGTACATTTTTCTCATTTGGGGGTTTCTTTTTAATATGTGCATATGGTTTTATTTCAATATGGAAAAAAATTAAAATCATCAACAACTTAATCATCTTCATCATCTTAACTGATTATCTTGCAATACCTAGCTCACTAGGGAACATGAATCCACTAGTAGATATTGTTCTCTCTGGACCCTAATTCGCAATGATTTGCTTTGGTGTGGTCTCGTCCCACCAAAAAAACTCATGCTAGGTTGGAAATCGATGGTGACATTTTCCTCGAACCAATGCACAAATCTCGCCTATTTTAGGCGGGAATACCATGGTTCAGGCGCCTGAGCCACGCGCCCTATCCATGGCTTGAGTACAAATCTCAGGCGCCAATCCCATGGTTGCTGACCAAATTCAAAGGCGTTTTGATGAAAATGGAGAAGTTTACTTTGTGTACGTCGGCCATTTTTCCAACAACGGCTAATATGATGTGCTTCGTCCAAATTTTCAACAACTAAAATTGGTAATGTGTGAAATGCGGTGGTTCAATAGTGGTCCATGGTGGTCGATGAATTCAAGTGAGAGAGCCAACGATAGGTCAAGTAGGGGCAAGTATGGTAGTTCACATAAAATGTGGTCTTAATTTATTTCAATCAAGTCATCATGGAATTCGAATAGCATTTCAGGTAGTAATTTAAATGCTGATTTAATTATAATTATTTGTTATACGTAATACGATTAATGTAAAGAATTACAACAATATCCTATATCAACATTTAATTAAAAAAATATTTAATTTTTATAAACCYTGCATCTCACGGGTACTTTGCTAATGTACTCTAAAATACAAACACACAAAATACATGAATACTTAAGCCTTTCACTCTTTTTCGTTTCATCTTAGTCATATTTCATCAATTTCATACTTTTTTCCCAATACTTTAACACAAACTCCAGATTTTAGCACTAAAATACCCCATTATAATAGATCAAACCTCATTTTTAGTATTCCCTCCATAATGAAAAACTTTCGACAAATCAATTAAGGCCCTTTAAATTTCAAAAGAAGCTAATGAATAACTAGTGTCAAATTAATATTGTAGTCCCTTTAAAAAAAGGGGAAAGAAAAGCAGAGAAAGAGACTAAAATAAGTTGTAATCCCGTCCAAGTGTGTATATTATGTTTAAATTAGGAACTTAAAAGGGGTAATGTGATAATTTTGTCAGTAAAAAAATTACCAAATAAGGATAATTGTACAATTGTTGAAAGTTTTATGTTTTTGGAAACGATTTCATTAATTAAAGATCATACGACATCTACAATCAGAAAAGAGGAACAAAGAAACACAATCTAGTAGAATTATATAAACGACATCTTCATTAATGCTATGCTGATGAAACAAATGGACCAAAGTAGCGCGACTCCCTCACCAATGCTGGAAAACACAACCAACAAAGAAAGCATCTATCATGCCATAGCCCTGAGAAGGAATACGTTTATCTAACCAGATGAATTTGCATCCAAAGCTCATTGCAATTGAGAATAGCATTGCAGCAACCGTGAAACGAACAAGCAAGCAGGCCAATGAATTATTTATGAACAGTTCTGCAAACCAAGATCCAGGAGATGTAGCACATAAGATCAGCGAAACACCAGTCAGTTGAACCGAACTCCAACTTCGGATTGAGAACGACCGTTAGTACAACTGTGTACCTAACCGACGCCTGAAGCCACGAACAACGACACAGCTTTAGTCAGTCTCCCCTATAAGACAGAAGAGCGAAGGAATGAATCCAACAGTCATAGTATTGTGATTCAGATGAACCCAAACCCATAGGCCCATAATTGACCCCAAGAAGAAAACTAAAACCCAAAATAAATAAACCTGCTCGAAACGGAAAGGCAACAACAAGCGGCCCGACAATGACCACAACCCACCATGACTCTAAGGGTGAGACAATCGGAACAAGGATCAGTACCAGAGCATCAGCCTTGACATTCCTACCCGCGAGCCCAAACAGGGCCAACCCACAAAAAGAGAATATGAAAGAGATGCCCCTGACGAACCCCGCTGACTAGCAACCCGCTCAAAATAAGAGAAGGGAGGGACTCACTGGCGACAAGGGAGAGTCGCAAGCCTAGCCCCATCGGCGAGTCCCCATCGAACCGAAAGTAAGAAGTAAGGAATCGAGGGAGACGAAGAACAAAGAAAACCCTAGAGAGGGACTCTCAAACCCTACACAACGGACTAATGCTCCTACYAAGACCAAAAAAGAAAACTATTGAAAGTTTTTCATTGAAAAAGGAGTAGTAGATTGATTTATATACTTCCTCCGTTTCTTAAAAATTGCACCAGTTTCTATATACGAAAGTTTCACAATAATTGCACCACTTTCATTTCTTTCTTTTTTTTGGAATGGGGACCACAATTAAAATACTAATTCTTCTCTCTTTTATGTGGAACCACAATTAAAATACTATTTTTTCTACACTTACTTTATTAAAATATTCATTAATATACCTAATTTAATCTTTTTTTCCCTCTTTTTCGCCTCCATCTACATACATCATCACTCTCTCAAAATTTGCGTCAAAAATCATGAATCACAAAAGTTGTGCAATATTTTAGAAATGGAGGAAGTATAAGGACCCATTTAGAGCCCATTTTAGACCCATTTATATTACCCGCGCACCTAATGGTTATGGGTCTGGGTCTGAAAATTTTTAGACCCAATAGGTATGGACGAGCTTAGGGCTTCAAAATATAAATAGGTCTGGGTCGATTATCATCTCTAGTTACTACTGTATGTACTTCTCTTCCTTAAAAAAAGAATTAAAAAGCAAAACGTATAAATAAAGAGGAAAAAGAATCGATTAAATCATCCCTTRTCTCCATAAACCATCGTCTCTCTCCTCTTTCTTGTTCTTCTGCAACTTCAATAACCCCTCCCTAATCATATCTCATCTAGTCATCTTCCACAAATTCAATTATATTATTATTAATGTTCATAAAGCCCTAGAAATTAGGGTTTGTCGCAAACCCCAATTTGGTGAAACTCGAGCAATTGAATTTTGGGTGGGCAATAGGCGAATGAATGAGAAAAATTTTGTTTACCCACCGACCTTTAATTGTGAGGATAAATTGAAGTAATAGTGAAACCCCCAATTATCTTAATAATAATATTTTAATACTTCTATTAGAGCACTTGCAGCAATGGTCATAAAATTGCTCAATTGCAAAAAGTTAAGGAAATTCAGTAAAAATTGCACCACAGCAGTGGTTTAATTCCTCCTKAAAATTGAGGAACTCGCTACATCCTTAAGACTCGAGGAAATGATTTATCTATAGTAAATAAAAGCATAAGACTAGGCCCCACACAAGCATGCTTTGAAAATAATTTTTTTGCCTTGCCCACACTCAAAACGATGTGTTTTGGGGAAGACCACAACTTTGGTCTCCTCAAAACGCACCATTTTGATTGTGCGGGAAGTAACAAAAAAAAAACAGAAGATAGTGCAAATAGTGGTAGAATGACACGCGTGCCATCAGAATATTGTAGCCAATCAGATTTTTCTGGAATATTGCAAGGGCTATTTTTCTTGTGAAGCTAATTTCGACATTGGTCAACTGGTCCGATTAAAGAACTCTCATAATGCTTTCAGATTCTTCTACACAATCTTGGTACCATGCTTTACCACTAGTATTTCAGATTTATATCACCGTCCTGTATTCCAGGTCAAGTTAAATTATTTCATCCGTATAGCAACTGCACCTCTATTACGGAACTCCTTGTCTTGCTCTGCTGCAGTCACCCTAGTCTTTTAGCAGAGTATTGCATTTGGCAGGCACGAAAATCATTGCTTTCGATCAAAATTGCTTTGTAATTCTCTTCTCACCTCAAGCCGGGTGTAATTGTTTGCATTTGAGCGATCCCCACGCAAGGGTCACTCTTGAGCCAGCTATCCGCTGTATTCAGCTCTTGCTCCTGAGGAATCCTCTGCATAACCTGGGTGGAGGGAAGATTGGGGAGCGTCTCCTTAAGCTTAAGAAACTGAAACATGGTACAGGGCGAGGAGGTACAGCTGGAGTTGCAGATTTTGGTTGGAGTTTGACATTATACCTTAAACTCATGTCTATCGTCATTGTGTAGAGGATCTCTATCAGACATAAGACACTCTCAATAGATCCAGCCAGATGTGAGGCGAGATGTAAAAATTTTTCCAGTGTCAAACATTTTCTCTGGGTAGTTGTTAGGTATATCGTCACAATTGTGAAGGTGACACAGATGATTTGCTACACTTTTCAATTTATGTGAGAGTTGTTTATTATCATCAATAATTTTTATCCTTCAAGTTAAAGCTGGTATAGTTTTTACTAAGTATTTTGTTTTTAATTACAAAACTATATCCCTGTTGTTCTCTGTTAGAAGTTTAATAAGTAGTATTTTGCCAATTGACTCAAAATGTGGATTGAATCTGGTCGAAGTCTTTGAGAAATAAAGATAACACATAAAGTTTTTGAAGGCGTCAGTCTTCTCTCCATCTTTTTAAGCCCACCATTGAGTTAATAGTACAGTTAATATTATCAAATGCTGTGGGGTGATCAAAGTGAAAGATTCTATCTCTCGGCTACTATTCCACCACACTCTTTATTTTAGTTTCGCTAATACATTCAATGCTCATTTTTTTGCATCATAATCGTCACATTGAGTTGGTCAACTAAAAGCAACAGTTGAAATAAATAGTCTGACATTATATGTTCTTGCAGACAATGAGGTATTCACCAGATGGTAGATGGAGGTAGATGTATAACTCTCAAGTGGAACTGCACGGTAAGTTCAACCGTAACGAATGATAATTCTGGCTAATAAAAGACAAAAAGTGCGCACGGAAACTATATGGAGTAGTAGTATGCGCAATTATTTGTATTAGAAGAGACATACAGATTGAGTATATTATGGTAGTGGAGTGTTTTTATAATTTGATTTTGTATACTACTCTTGTTAACGCTATGCAACTTAGAGCTTAAAATATAGGAATATTCAAAGATTAAAGAATAAACATCAGACAGTTTGGACTCTTATTCGTATACGTACCATTAATTGCTATCTAATAGAAGATGTATGAAATATATAATAAAATAAAAATTAAACGGCTAAGTTGATGTGCACGATATCATTGATAGTTTGAATGCATGATAACTACAATATAATAATTTGATAAAATAATGGAATAATGGTTAGATAGTGAATCTCGAAGAGTAAAACTCTAGCTCAAATTGACTACATTATAAGACTAACTAAATAAATTAGAAGTTATTCTTAATAACAAATATGGTTATAAGATTATATAGTAATTACAAAGTATATGTGGTGTCTCGATAATTTGCCTCATCGATAACTATATAGTGATAAATGATTGAGGCATATAATTTGCAATTTCGAAATTAGAAATGAAAATAAAAATCTAATATAAATACGTTATGTATCAAAATTGATGCCGACATTGTAGCTTAGGATACATCAGAACTTTCAAGCTGAAAAAATGGAGATTTTGAATTTCAATGCTCATGCTTGAGCTCTGGAAAATAGAAGACACGCAACGCCGTACTATTTCAGCTTTGGTCCCATCATAGTATGTAGTAATTACTCATCCATCGAAATTTTATGTTTTATTTGAGGATAAAGTCATAGAAAAGATAAATATAAAGTCTTGAGTGTGCAGTGATTAGACTTATTAGGGCATGTAGTATTGGAGAGTGAAAATGGTTAGGTGTAAGTTGGAAAGATGGAGGACAGTTCGATTTACCTAGTAGGTTATTAGGTCGACATTAGATGAAGGTGGGAAATGTCTTAACATAGAGACTCTCAAAGGGACTATACAAAAATCAAGAAATTAATTACATAGATGTAGGTGTAGTTGATCATCTGAAGTATATTCTGTAGGGAATTTCTGTGGGATTCAATGATATGTAGTGTGATGTATGTTGATAAGGAGATGAGATATTGCTATATAGATTTTCGATAATGATTGTAATTGTATAATGTAGTAGTGTAGCATAGAGAATAATTGAATATATTGTTAAGCTTGTTGGTTGAGTTGTTTTGTAGAAGTGTTAAGAGAATAAAATTTAAAATGTTGAATATATGTAATTGTTTAATGTGTGACGGTTGTTTGATTCTGAATCATGGTCTTTCGATCATATTATACTCTCACATCTCTCATCGAACAAATCAAGAGAGTGACTACAAGTTTGGTCGCGCTTGATTTTAGACTTTTAAACGCTTTTGTACGTAAGTAATTTGTGTTAATGTCGAGTATATTAGAGTTGTTTGTTTGGATCTCTGTGACGGTATGTTTGTTGTATTGATAGAAGTAATTTCATAGATATAATTTGATAGGAAATGACTAGAACGAAGATTTTTCAGTGTACTAAAAGTCAATTATTTGATTAGAAGTTTAAATGTTAATTTTTGTTGATAAGAAACGCTAAGCTTATGATTCAATTATTAAATTGAGGGTTATAGAAGTTGAAGTAATATGGTCAGAATATGAGGTGGATAGTTTCGCACCAATATCCATATAGCTCCAAAAGTATGAATTTCTCAACATGATAGTGTACGAGACATTATTAGTATAATTTTAATGTATTGCCAAGAATCTAAGTTAGTTCTATTGTGAAAGTAGCAAAATACATATGAAGTAATATTCGTTACAATTTATTAGCACTGTATTTGACCAAAAATTTGTGAACAAGAACACGTGCTTCACGTAGTCGATTGGCTATTCAAAAGAACTCTAAATGCGATGACAGTGAGAAATGGTGATTAAATGGCTTATCTATTATTCAAATTGGAGCAGATCCCCTTTTGTATAGTTAATTATGGAACGTGATATACTCATTTAGTCCAAAACGTAAGTAATGTAGTACTAATCCATGTTCTACGTTTCTTTTAGTTAATAAGTCTTGATTGTGTCTTGGTATTGTTCTCCCAACATTAAGTATTCACTCTCAAACCTTAAATTTCTTCTCATCCACTCATTGCTATATTCTCTTCTTCAGTTTT
The DNA here is from genome assembly GCA_008642245.1 of Bassia scoparia. Taxonomy (NCBI): domain Eukaryota; kingdom Viridiplantae; phylum Streptophyta; class Magnoliopsida; order Caryophyllales; family Amaranthaceae; genus Bassia; species Bassia scoparia. Next base: position 120,397 of record SNQN01000361.1, on the reverse strand, counting down.
TCTCCACAATGGGGCGGTATTCTTCACTTAGCGTACTCTTTCTCTTCTTCACTGGCGTTTCTCGCTCGCTTGGCCGGTTGTTACAATATTTTCTTGTATCTCACTATATTTCTTACATTTTCTTTCTTTTCCTTCCTCCCTTTAATACAGTACTTTTGGTTATTTATCAGTCTTTATTTTCGATTTTATATCCCGCAATCACTAACTCTTGTATTGGATATTGCCGCATTCATGCTCGAAAATGATATCCATCGACCAAATCTAGCTCAATTTCCGGGTGTACATTCACATTGTGATAATTGAGGGTTTAACTAGTTGCAATTTAGAGATAGTTTTCTTCTCAGCTTGTTCCTAGTTCCTCAAATTTCTCGCATTTTTTTAATGATTGTTCCGAGCACCCGATTCGGGGACGTTCGGTTTAACTTTGTTTCCTATCTATCATTGTGATTGCATCTTTCTTCCATTTGGAGGGGTTCTTTAACTATGTGCAGTTATGGTTTTATTTCAATATGGACAAAATTAAATAAATTCATTCAACAGACTTAATTCATCTTTCTCATCTTGTAACTGATTTATCGTTGCAATACCTGAGCTCATGTAGGGAAGACATGATCCACTAGTAAGGATATTGTTCTCCGTCTGGCCCTAATTCGCAATGGACATTTTGCTTCTTGGTGTCGGGTTCGTCCCACCTAGAAGTAAAAACTCTCATGCTAGGTGGAAATGATGGTGACAGTTTACCTTCGAACCATGCCAAAGTGCTATTTAGGCGGGGAAATACACTGGTTCAGGTGCGCCTGAGCCACCGCGCCACTATCATAGCGCTTTGAGTACAAGATCGTCAGCGCGCTCATCACATGGTTGCTGACGCAAATTCAAGAGTGCGTTTTGATGAAGAAGTGGAGAAGTTTACTTTGGTGTACGTTCGGCGCCAGTTTTTCAACAAACGGCTATATATGATGTGCTTGTCCAAACTTTTCAACAACTAAAATTGGGTAATGTGTGGAATGCGGTGGTTCAATAGTGGCCATTGTGGTCGATTGAATTCAAGTGGAGAGAGCCAACGATAGGGATCAGAAGTAGAGGCATAAATGGTACGGTAGTCACTATAAAGGATGTGGTCCTTATTTTATTCATAAAAGTAATCAAGTCATCATGACTTCGAATAGCATTTCAGGTAGTAATTTAATGCTGGATGCCGTTAATTATAAATTATTTGTTAATCAAACCGTAATGTCATTAATGGTAGAAGATGATGTAACAAACAATATCCTTATACATTTATTAAAAATAATTCTAAATGTTTTTATAAACCATGATGTCTATGTAACGGCATAGCTCACGGTACTATTTGCTAATTGTACCTGCTAAATACAAAGACACAAAATACATGAATACACTTAAGCCTTTTCACTCTTTTTTTCCGTTTCCTCTTAGTCATAGTTCAATCAACTTGATCATCTTGTTTTCCCAATACTTTTTTAACACAAAGCATCCAGATTTTAGCATAAAATACGCCCCATATAATCAGATTAAACCTCAGTTTTTTAGTATTCCCGTCCATAATAGAAACTTTCGAAACATAACTTAAGGCCTTTGAAATTATCAAAAGAAGGCTAATGCAAGATTAACTAGTGTAAATATATTGTAGATCATTTAAAATAAAGGGGAGTGAAGGCATAGAAAGAGACTAAAATAAGTTTAATCCCCGTCCAAGTGGGTGTTAAATATTAATGTTAAATTAAGGAAATTAAAAGAAGGGTGTAAATGTTGATAAATTTTTGTCAGTAAGGCAAAAGTTTACCAAAAGTATAGGAAATTTGTACATATTTGTTTGAAAAGTTTTATGTTTTTGTTTGGTAAAGACGATTTCATTTAATTAATGCATGAGTATGCCGCGTTTATATGCGGCGGTGTATGATTTGGTACGATTAGTGGACAGGCGATTAGGGGGTAGTGGATTGTAAAGGATAGATATCTGTGCAGGCCAGCGCCTGGTGGGGTGTCAGTGGTGGGATTTGATATCTCTAGAGATGTAGAATAACCTTTTTAAATATTGTATCTTTTTCAATCATGAATGTCATTTTAAATTACCGTGAATGTTTTAACTTTAAGGGGTATAGTATAGTAGTTATTTCTGTTTGGTAAAATAATAAGACCTTTCTTTATTTGAAATCTTTCAAGTGAGTAAAGTGAATAAAGTAAGAGAGCTTGTAAATATGTCATATTATCATTGGTCTTTAAACGAGGGTAATAATTCCGGACATTTCATAGGGGGACAGCCAGTTGGCTCCTCGACCCTTTGGTTTTAGTATATATCACAATATTAAGTTATATATAATGTTATGTATACTGTCTGATAGTATTATTAATTAGGGTATATATAGAGTATATAAGGTAAATAAGGGAGTGCATGTGAAGAACGATCACAGGACTCCATTAACGAGTGCAATAACTAAAAGACCTTGTTAGTAAGACATTCGTTGGTAGCCGACGTTAGATGACATGCATTACAATCTAGTAAATGGAGGATAACAAGAAACACAATCTACGAGGTAAACTAATAAACACAGATCGTTACATTTATAATGCTTGTAGGGACTGGATTTTGATCATTTCGAGAGCTAAGATGAAGGCAAGAGTTAGTCTCGCGGTCACTGTGCGGACTTCACCTCGACCAGCAATTTTATGCTATGCTTATTCCATATAGGAAAGACTTTCGCTAACAGACTTCTATAATGTCCATCATCTGGAAGGTAACACGACATCTTAATCATTTGGACATAAGGTTTAAAAGGGAGTACAGCCTTCATCTGGAAGTGAAAACGTAGTTCTATATATTCTTAACCGAATAGGGATGGAATTTGCATGCGAATGCCTAGCTTCCATTTTCGGCAAATTGGAGAAATAGTCTATATCATGCCGCTGTCCGTTGTCTGACTTGGTTCATAAGGCTTTACTCGGTGTAGAAACTGAACTAATGCCGCAAGCGGCAATTAGAAATTATTGTATGAAACAGGATTCGTGAGAACAAAACAGAGGAGCATCGCGTAAGCTGTGAAAGGCACGGTCATGATCATATGCTTAGTTGTAAGTTAAGATCACCTTACACGACCTGTATTATTCTTGGCCTAGCGAGTAACTAGTACCCGCAGTACGCCTTAAATTGAATATGTAAAAACATGCACTAGTAACTCAATGCCAACTAGTTTATTTTTGGTTTTTCTCATCTGGTTTGCATCATATCTGGAACTTGAGAGACATGGATCGTGGAGGTTTTTTCACTTACTGGATATCCATGCAATATATGATTAGATATATTATAGTATAGTTATATAATAATACAACATGTACTAATCACTATATTAGTTATATTTAAGTAGTGTGATAATAAATTCCTATATATATAATAAATATTATATATAAATATAGATTATACATAGTAGCCAGCCATTTAACCTGTGTACCCAACCAGATTCGGCCGATATAGCCAGCCCCACCCTCTTGGTGACCGAGTTTACTACTATAAGCCGTCGTACCCAAACGTGCGCGTGTCGCAAGATGTCATGAACAAACGACACAGAGGTTTATAGATCAAAATCTTATGACTCATTGAAAATCATTGTGTTCCATGTCTCTACTATTTTTAGGAGAGACCCATCAAGAAGGGCGGTCTGGGATTATCCAGAAACCAGCCAATCCGTTAATTTCGGAAATACATAACAGCCAAGAAAAACGAATGGCTCCGAGAGGAATTGAGGATCAGCCATCTTCAGGAAACACCCGATAGAGTATATGTCTCGTGAGTCAGAACTGGATATCGTCCTGCTGTTCGATTTGTAGCCAAATTTCCATCTTAATTATAACGTTCTTTGTGTTATGCTCAGGTTACCGCTTATATTGACCTTATTACCATAATTGTGGTAAAGCTTCGACGAATCGGCCGTCTGATATGTTAATTGTAGTGACTGAAATCTGAGCAGGAGTCGGCGTATTAGTTAGTATGTCATTTGAGAGACTAGAGCGGCAATAGTAGTCATACAGACTATCTGCAATAAGGTTGATTAAATTAGATTCCAGAGATAAAGATTTATTAGTGACCTCTTCAAAGATATTAGTATAACGTAATAAATATATAATAAATAGAATACCCTATATCATATAAAATTTAATACCTCATGCTATATCACTTGAGATTGATACATAACTCTGGAAGGCAAGGCTAATATAGCGCGTGAGGTGACGACTATTATAACAATTATAGTATCGTATGAGGTCTACAGTGATTGCCAATATATATATTATTCATGTAGTAATGACATGATTAATGAGTATAATTACTAGTATATTATTATTATATATTAGTTATGATTCAGGCGGGGTCGATAGTGGTCCCTGTTTTCGTGTTGTGATCCGCTCCCATAGCATATTGTCGTTCCGTGTAGTGACGTTACCGAAATGACAACAATACTCATTTGTTATAGCAACCATAACAATGACGCCTATCAGCCTTAAGTTAGGGTGAACTCACAATCGGATAGAATCAAAGGTATCTAAAGAGTTAGATACCCTAGCTAATAGTTACGCAGTATATTAGTATAGTAAAGGCTGCTACTGATCTAGTATCCGTATGGGCTTCACCTAATTTACGAGCACACTTAATAATACCCTGGCGAAGCTAGCACGCGAATGGTGATATATGATAGTGAGGTAGCTGCAAGTGTAAAATTAATAGGAGGCTATCAGCACCAGGGGCGTCAGAAGGAGTGGTAGTGAGCTAGTGCTTACTGTACAACAGCTGGGGAGGCTCATGTAGGACTGTTGGGTAACTTTGGTCTTAACGAGGCGAGCAACGAGGAAGCGTTATATTGATTGCATGAGGTCACGTCCTGGGGCAGATGACCTGGCGTTCGTGCCGTGTGTAGTGTAGTCCGACGCTGTCTGACAAAAGAGAATATGAACAAGAGATGTTCCTGTCCACCGGACCTTGGCTGCCATTGATCTGTATACTCAAGTTTGATCCCTCATGAACTGGTTTATGTGTCGCCTCTTTGCAAGCATACTAGCAACTAGCTATTCGAGGATCTTCAAATAACGGAGATACGGGAGGGGACTTCCCAGTACCTCAGATATAGCTATACGTCGTCCGGCGTTGTAGGAAGCGAGTCGGCGCAGCCGTGCCCATAGTTGTTCGGCTTAAACTGGCCCAGTACAGCAGGTTGGAAGTTGTGTTGTAGAAGGAGGAGAGTAGATTGGTTTTGGGGATGGGATGTGGGGAGGTGGACGTGCGGGGTTTCCCACCAAGTTGTGTGAATGGCGAAGTAAGGATGCGCCATGGCGTAATTGCTCCCTTGTGAGAAATGTCGAAAGTCGTGCGATAGGGTAGGAAAGGGTAAGATGCGTAAGTTCGACAATCATGGCGTAGACGATAGGGGAAGACCAAAATAAAAGAACAAGAGGAATTATCTGGACGCGTAACTTGGGGGAGAAACCGGACTCTACTTTCATGCAACTGTTTCTACTACTAGACGCTACAGCAGATATATAGCTCCAACAAGGAATCGGGACGTGAAATGGGCTAGTGCCTACCTAAGACAAAAAAAGAAAACTATTGGTAAAGTTTTTTCATTATCATGTGGAAGTTTGACTAAATACAGTGAGTAATAAGACCACTTGGATTTATAAGTAGAGTATATCTATCCCGATGTTTCTGCTTGTCCTTACAAAATAGTTGCACAGATATTATCTCACACGTCTTGTATACGCCTTATTCGAAATGTGTGCTCCATCTAGTACATAATTGCACGGGGCAACCCTTCATTTCTTTCTTTTTTTTGGAATGGGACCACAATTAAATACTTATTCTTCTTCTTCTCTCTTTATGTGGAATCTACCATAAACACAATTAATAACTACTAATTTTTTTTTATCACTACACACCTTAAAAAAAATTTAAAAATAATTCGCATTAATAAGTATCCTATTTCATTCTTTTTTTTTCCTTTTTTTTACCCTCTTTTTTTTCTCGGGTGCTCCATCATTCCCTTTTCCGTTTGTCTTTTCTTTTCATGGATTTTTGCTTCGAGCTGTTGGCTTTATACTGATTATGTCGGCTATAAAGCCTTCTGACTGCCATTCACTGTTTGATCATCTGCACTGCCTCGGTCCCGGAGTCTCACGTTTAATTATGGCGTAAGAGCATATAGTGAATTGGTATCGTACGGCTGTCAAAAGTTTGTGACGTCAAAAATCATGAATCCAAAAGTTGTGCAATATTTTAGAATGGAGGAAGTATAAGGACCCATTTAGAGCCAGTGATATATTAGACGCTTATATACTACAGCCCACCCACTGCGCACCTAATGGTTATGGGTCTTGGGTCTGAAAATTGCTTTTAGACCCATGAGACTCAATGCGTGAGTAACGGTAAGCCTTAGGCTTTCAAAATATAAATAGGTCTGGGGTCGATTATCATCTCTAGTTATACTTTATCGTAGTGTATTCTCTTCTAAAAAGAATTATAAGAAGCAGAATACGTTAATATTACAATCTGAGGGCACACATCGTATACGTTCTTATCGTAATAGAAGACCTATATTTCTCTATCTCCTTATTTCTCCATAACCTATTCCGTCTCTCTCTCTGTTTCGATGTTCTTTTACTGCCACTTCAGAAACCCTCAGTGACCCCTAAGTCCATCATCTCCAGGTCTAGTCTCGGTCGTTCCTTGGCCTTCTCAAACTTCCCAACTTATTGTTTGGGGTATATTATTATTAATGTTCATAAAGCCCTAGAAATTAGGTTTGTTCGCTGTCAAACCCCAATTTGGTGGAAATTCTGAGACATATGAATTTTGGGTGGGCAATAGGCGAATGAATGGAAAAATTTTGTTTAACTTCCACGACGACTTTAATTAGAAGAGGATAATAATGGTAATTAGTGAAACCCCACATATTTTTTAATAATAATATTTTAATACTTCTATGAGCACTTGCGCAATGGTCATAAATTGCTCAATTGCAACAAGTTAAGGAAATTCAGTAAAAATTGCACCACAGCAGTGGTTTAATCTTCTCTCAAAATTGAGAGCTCGCTACAATCCTTAAGACTCGAGGAATGATTTATCTTATAAAATAAAGCATTAAGACTAGGCCCACACAAGCATGCTTTGAAATAATTTTTTTGCCTTGCCCACATCCAAAACGATGTGTTTTGGGGAAGACCACAACTTTGGTCTCCTCAAAACGCACCATTTTGATTGTGCGGGAAGTAACAAAAAAAACAAGAAGATAGTGCAAATAGTGGTAGAATGACACGCGTGCCATCAGAATTGTAGCAATCGATTTTTCTGGAATATTGAAAAGGGCTATTTTTCTTGTGAAGCTAATTTCGATCCTTTAAAATATTTTAAAAATTAAACCAATGGTCATATTTTTTCCCCCCTACAAATAGACACCCATTTTGTTATATTTTGACATACTTTTGAAATTCACAAAAATCTCTAATTCTTATTTTTTTTTCTTTCATTTCATACTACAAACCTCCAATTGCTAAGCTACATACTCCGTAATTCACTTATTGATATTAAATTTTAATTTTTTGAAATTCCATTTAAAAAATTTAAGAATTATTTATATTATACTGTTAATTGTTTGGTTTGTTGTTTAAATTGTTAGTTATGTTATGTTTTTGTTATTGTTCATACTAGTAGTTGTGAATAATTATTACAAAATTTAAAAAAATAATTACAAATAATACTTATATGAATTTTTAATGAATTATAATTAATCATGAATATTAATTATAAAA